>SJYX01018867.1:161757-191635 GCA_006410675.1 Oreotragus oreotragus
GATCTCCATTCTGAAGGAGATCAGCCCTGGGATTTCTTTGGAAGGAATGATGCTAAAGCTGAAACTCCAGTACTTCGGCCACCTCATGCAAAGAGTTGACTCATTGGAAAAGACTCTGATTCTGGGAGGGGTTGGGGGCAGGAGGAGAAGGGGACGACAGAGGATGAGATGGCTGGATGGCATCATAGACCTGATGAACGCGAGTCTGAGTGAACTCCGGGAGTTGGTGATGGACAGGGAGGTCTGGTGTGCTGCGATTCATGGGGTCGCAGAGTCGGACACGACTGAGCGACCGAACTGAACTGAACTGACACTTAATTTTGGTAGTTTTCCCCTGATCATTTAACTTGGAAGCACTTTCTTATATGACCCCCAAGGCCCACAGTACCTCCTTCTCCATCTAGTGATCTATATCAGTAACTGAGCCCATATTCTTCCATATTTTTCCTTCAGGCTCATAGGATCAGGAAAGGCAGGGCAGACAATAAAGGCACGTTATCAGGCAAGTTAACAATGTAAGTCCCTGGAGTCTAACACCTATTGTAGAACTTGAGGGGTCATTGTTGTATATGCATCTCAAATTATCCACCCAATGGGGATAGGAGAAACTGGGTGCTTATCCAGCAGGTCCAATCAGGGTCTGGTTGAGCACTCTTACTGAAGACATGCAATACAGGCAGCACTGCCAGCCTGCGGTGTCTGCAGGCAGAGCAGACCCAAATTTTCAAAGAAAGCCCTCATTTGAGTGGCACATGCTGCGGGTTGGAATGCAGGCTGAAATGTACTACACCAGTAAGCTCCAAGAGGTTTTGAACAGGGTAATGCCAAAATTTTCTGACAAAGAAACTTTAGAAATTACCCGTGGAATATGGAAGAGCCTTTATCAGTGTGTATTCTTGAGTAACTATGTTCAGTCAGCATCCCAATGCTGCAGACTGGACTTTAGCAAGTAATAAATCATACTTGTTAAAGAATAAAGATTTGGGTGTTTATGTATTACAACAGCAGCTGTTAATAAATATCTGATATTTCTCTGACTCTAAAGGACTCTAAAAATGAAGTATTAAATTTTCAATAGCCCTAATCCTTTACTGGATATCAAGATCCCATAGCATACATTTTAAATACCTTATTTACAATTCTTCAAAAGAGGTATTGAATACTCTTTGTAATTCTTGCTCTGAATTTCCATGGAATAATACATAGGACATTATCTTATGATTTGTTGTCAACATGACAATGTCTTGCCTGCTAATGTGTTACCAGAATAATCAGAGCTTTTGGACTTGACTATAACTTTGCTGATGGTTCAGTGGTAAAGAATCCACCTGCCAGTACAGGAGATGTGGGTTTGATCTCTGGGTTGGGAAGATCTCCTGGAGAGGGAAATGGCAAACCACTCCAGAGTATTCTTGCCTGGGAAACCCCATAGACAGAGAAGCCTGGTGGGCTGTTAGTCCATGGGATCACAAAAGAGTCAGACACAACTTAGCAACTGAACAATAACAGCATGTCTTTGCTAGTGACCGAGAAGTCTGTAGGCTTCCTTACTGATCAGTCTTACAGAAACTCTTCAGTCTCTAGTATCTCTTTACTCCTTTAAAAAAAATCACTTTGTCAAAAGATTTTAGCACCTCCTAGATATTAAGGTAAGAATAAACAGGAAAAAAATAGAGATTTTAAGGTCTTAGCATATTAAGGAAGACCCTCAGTGGTTTATTCTCACTTGAAAGTGAAAGTGTTAGTCTCTCAGTCAAGTCCAACTCTTTGGGACCCTGTGGACTGTAGCCTGCCAGGCTCCTCTCTGTAGAATTTTCCAGGCAAGAATACTGGAGTAGGTTGCCATTCCCTTCTGCAGAGGATCTTCCTAACCCAGGGACTGAGCCCCAGTCTCCAGCATTGCAGGAAGATTCTTTACCATCTGAGCCACCTTGAGTTTATAGCTCTCGTACTTCCCTGACTTGCTGCCTTCCCATTCAGCTTGTCTTCTGTTTATTTGGCGAGGTCATTTTCAAAATTTCTCTCCTTCCTTGGGTCTCTAATATCCTATAAATGAATTTAAATTCAATATGCTTTTATTCCTCTGTTATCAACTATCTTCGTCATATTCATAGGAATTAATTGGCTACTTATTAAACACAGAAAACTCGGACCAACAGTTCATGTACATTGTACATTTTAATCATCATAAACATATAGTAGAACAGGCATTAACATTTTGATTGACAGATGAAAATGTCAAAGTTTGTTGTCAAAGTTTTTAGGGATATTAAATTGGCAAGGCTAAGTGTAACTTAAATCTGGTTAAGCCAATATATTCACTGTTATGTACCACCTCCCTCACTGGATTTATTGTGCAGTATATTAATATCTGATGCTCAATGTTACAGTAACAGAAAAACAGATTAAGACTCCATATCATAAAGCATTGTTAGAGATATTTATCATTGACTTCAAATTTTAAGAATGTTTCCTAATATTGAAAATATTCATTTGTGGAAATTCCCATTTGTAATGCTAATCTTAGGTTGCTTTGCAAAAATAAGAAACTGGACCACCCTCCAAAAAGTAACATAAAGCACATTGCCCCAGCTTATAGAAATATCAATCGCCATTAACAAGTTATTATAGGTACATATTCTGGCTTAGACAACTTGTGTACGTATATTTGGCAGAGTCCTCTATTTGTTGCTATCTGAAGAAGCCAATTAATTTCAAATGCCTGGCAGATTTGAGTAAAGTAAGAGAAAATAATTAATGTGGTGCAACAACACTGTGTGGGATTTACTCATGTTACTGCCAAGATTGAGCAGAATTAAGAAATTTGCGTTGATCATCAGTGTCTCACAATTTCTTTCATCAAGCTAAATCACAGTCACATCTGGAGTCTTTAATTGTGTCTTATAATACGCTTAGCATACTGTAAGTGCTGATTTAAAAAAAAAGAGTTGAAAAAGCAACATGAGGGTAAGCAGTTTGGGGAAATAATATATTTCTCTTAAGCTGCTACTAACGCATATAGTTAGTTATAGAATTACCCTTTCATTTCCACTGTCTTATACTTAGAAATTTGAATGTAATGAAGAACTCCAGTAAAGAGACATATCTTTACACTTCCTTTTTGGTTTATTCTGTCTTGTTTGCTTTAAAATTGTTATTCTTAAAACTCATAATCTTTGTTCACATTGAATCATTTTATTTTAAAAAGCTTTTTTCTTCTCATTCAGAGTAGAGGTTGCAACTTGATAGGAAGAGTGAATTTGGTTTTTGAAAAAGGTTTTAGCTTCCTCTAGGAATTACTGTAGATAAATTCCCAAGGAAAGAATCCTACTGTGGGGAGTAGAGCATCAGTTCAGTTCAGTTCAGTCACTAAGTGGTGTCCGACTCTTTGTGACCCCATGAGTTGCAGCACGACAGGCCTCCCTGTTTATTACCATCTCCCGGAGTTCACTCAGACACACGTCCATCGAGTCCGTGATGCCATCCTGCCATCTCATCCTCGGTCATCCCCTTCTCCTCCTGCCCCCAATCCCTCCCAGCTTCAGAGTCTTTTCCAGTGAGTCAACTCTTCTCATGAGGTGGCCAAAGTACTGGAGTTTCAGCTTTAGCATCATTCCTTCCAAAGAAAGCCCAGGGCTGATCTCCTTCAGAATGGACTGGTTGGATCTCCTTGTATTCCAAGGGACTCTCAAGAGTCTTCTCCAACACCACAGTTCAAAAGCATCAATTCTTTGGCGCTCAGCCTTCTTCATAGTCCAACTCTCACATCCATACATGACTACTGGAAAAACCATAGTCTTGACTAGATGGACCGTAGTCAGCAAAGTAATGTCTCTGCTTTTGAATATACTATCTAGGTTGGTCATAACTTTTCTTCCAAGGAGTAAGTGTCTTTTAATTTCATGGCTGCAGTCACCATCTGCAGTGATTTTGGAGCCCCCCAAAATAAAGTCTGACACTGTTTCCACTGTTTCCCCATCTATTTCCCATGAAGTGACGGGACCGGATGCCATGATCTTCATTTTCTGAATGTTGAGCTTTAAGCCAAATTTTGGTTTCCATATGTCAGTGTGCATGTGTCATCCAGGATATTTTGAAAAAAATTATAGATTTTAGGACCCTACCTTAAGACATTTTAATTCTATACATAGGAGGGGAAGCAAGAAAATGAACTTCAATAAGCAAATTCGTGGATCTGATTCAGGTTGCCTGATACTGAAAAATCATTTGTGCAGACTCCAAGAATAGATGATCTGATCAAAAAAAAAAAAAAAAAGATGGGGGAGGGGTATACATATACCTCTGGCTGATTCATGTTGATATATGGCAGAAACCAAAACAATATTGTAAAGCAATTACCCGTGGTGGATTCATGTTAATGTTTGGCAAAATGAATATAATATTGTAAAGTTAAAAATCATAATAAATAAATAAATAAAATAAAAAGAAAAAAAAATAAATGAATCAAAAAAAAAAAGATTCAGGAAGCCTTTGATTGTCAGCCCAGATTGTTCTCCATGGAGCAGACATCTTAAATTTAATCCCAAATATTTACTTGAGTTTCAGTGGACCTAATACTAACAAGCAATCCCAACTCGGAAATCTTTCCTGCTTCTGGAACCTCAGAACAGACAACATTTAGATCTATACATCTTATGCCAGTAATCTCAGCAGTATTTTTACTGGCCTCTCCACCTATCTCGTCTCCTCTGAAATCGGGTACTGAAGGATAGTGGTGGTGTCCAGTTGGCCTAACTGTTTACACCCTCCTAAGAGTGGGTGACCTCCAGTACTCTTGCCTGGAAAATCCAGTGGACGGAGGAGCCTGGTAGGCTGCAGTCCATGAGGTTGCGAACAGTCGGACATGACTGAGTGACTTCACTTTCACTGTTCACGTTCATGCATTGGAGAAGGAAATGGCAACCCACTCCAGTGTTCTTGCCTGGAGAGTCCCAGGGACGGAGGAGCCTGGTAGGCTTCCATCCATGGGGTCGCACAGAGTTGGACACGACTGAAGCGACTTAGCAGCATCAGCAAGCAGCAGAGTGGGTGACAGAACAGTCAAGTTGAAGGTTCGAATGTTGTGAAGGTATAATGTTAAGTTAGTTTTCCTGCTCATAATCTAATCAGTTCAGTTCAGTCGCTCAGTCGTGTCCAACTCTTTACAACCCCATGAATCGCAGCACGCCAGGCCTCCCTATCCATCACCATCTCCCGGAGTTCACTCAGACTCACATCCATCGAGTCCGTGATGCCATCCAGCCATCTCATCCTCGGTCGTCCCCTTCTCCTCCTGCCCCTAATCCCTCCCAGCATCAGAGTCTTTTCCAATGAGTCAACTCTTCGCATGAGATGGCCAAAGTACTGGAATTTCAGCTTTAGCATCATTCCTTCCAAAGAAATCCCAGGGCTGATCTCCTTCAGAATGGACTGGTTGGATCTCCTTGCAGTCCAAGGGACTCTCAAGAGTCTTCTCCAACACCACAGTTCAAAAGCATCGATTCTTCGGCGCTCAGCTTTCTTCACAGTCCAACTTTCACATCCATACATGACCACAGGAAAAACCATAGCCTTGACTAGGCGGACCTTAGTCGGCAAAGTAATGTCTCTGCTTTTGAATATACTATCCAGGTTGGTCATAACTTTTCTTCCAAGGAGTAAGCGTCTTTTAATTTCATGGCTGCAGTCACCATCTGCAGTGATTTTGGAGCCCAAAAAAATAAAGTCTGACACTGTTTCCACTGTTTCCCCATCTATTTCCCATGAAGTGATGGGACCGGATGCCATGATCTTCGTTTTCTGAATGTTGAGCTTTAAGCCAACTTTTTCGCTCTCCTCCTTCACTTTCATCAAGAGGCTTTTTAGCTCCTCCTCACTTTCTGCCATAAGGGTGGTGTCATCAGCATATCTGAGGTTATTGATATTTCTCCCGGCAATCTTGATTCCAGCTTGTGTTTCTTCCAGTCCAGCGTTTCTCATGATGTACTCTGCATATAAGTTAAATAAGCAGGGAGACAATATACAGCCTTGACGTACTCCTTTTCCTATTTGGAACCAGTCTGTTGTTCCATGTCCAGTTCTAACTGTTGCTTCCTGACCTGCATACAGATTTCTCAAGAGGCAGGTTAGGTGGTCTGGTATTCCCATCTCTTTCAGAATTTTCCACAGTTTATTGTGATCCACACAGTCAAAGGCTTTGGCATAGTCAATAAAGCAGAAATAGATGTTTTTCTGGAACTCTCTTGCTTTTTCCATGATCCAGCGGATGTTGGCAATTTGATCTCTGGTTCCTCTGCCTGTTCTAAAACCAGCTTGAACATCAGGGAGTTCACGGTTCACATATTGCTGAAGCCTGGCTTGGAGAATTTTGAGCATTACTTTACTAGCGTGTGAGATGAGTGCAATTGTGCGGTAGTTTGAGCATTCTTTGGCATTGCCTTTCTTTGGAATTGGAATGAAAACTGACCTTTTCCAGTCCTGTGGCCACTGCTGAGTTTTCCAAATTTGCTGGCATATTGAGTGCAGCACTTTCACAGCATCATCTTCCAGGATTTGAAACAGCTCAACGGGAATTCCATCACCTCCACTAGCTTTGTTCTTAGTGATGCTTTCTAAGGCCCACTTGACTTCACATTCCAAGATGTCTGGCTCTAGATTAGTGATCACATCCTCATGATTATCTGGGTCGTGAAGATCTTTTCTGTACAGTTCTTCTGTGTATTCTTGCCACCTCTTCTTAATATCTTCTGCTTCTGTTAGGTCCATACCATTTCTATCCTTTATCGAGCCCATCTTTGCATGAAATGTTCCCTTGGTATCTCCAATTCTCTTGAAGAGATCTCTAGTCTTTCCCATTCTGTTGTTTTCCTCTATCTCTTTGCATTGATTGCTGAAGAAGGCTTTCTTATCTCTTCTTGCTATTCTTTGGAACTCTGCATTCAGATGCTTATATCTTTTCTTTTCTCCTTTGCTTTTCGCCTCTCTTCTTTTCAGTGCTATTTGTAAGGCTTCTCCAGACAGCCATTTTGCTTTTTTGCATTTCTTTTCCATGGGGATGGTCTTGATCCCTGTCTCCTGTACAATGTCACGAACCTCATTCCATAGTTCATCAGGAACTCTGTCTATCAGATCTAGGCCCTTAAATCTATTTCTCACTTCCACTGTATAATCATAAGGGATTTGATTTAGGTCATACCTGAATGGTCTAGCGGTTTTCCCTACTTTCTTCAATTTAAGTCTGAATTTGGAAATAAGGAGTTCATGATCTGAGCCACAGTCAGCTCCTGGTCTTGTTTTTGTTGACTGTATAGAGCTTCTCCATCTTTGGCTGCAAAGAATATAATCAATCTGATTTCGGTGTTGACCATCTGGTGATGTCCATGTGTAGAGTCTTCTCTTGTGTTGCTGGAAGAGGGTGTTTGCTATGACCAGTGCATTTTCTTGGCAAAACTCTATTAGTCTTTGCCCTGCTTCATTCCGCATTCCAAGGCCAAATTTGCCTGTTACTCCAGGTGTTTCTTGACTTCCTACTTTAGCATTCCAGTCCCCTATAATGAAAAGGACATCTTTTTTGGGTGTTAGTTCTACAAGGTCTTGTAGGTCTTCATAAAACCGTTCAACTTCAGCTTCTTCAGCATTACTGGTTGGGGCATAGACTTGGATAACTGTGATATTGAATGGTTTGCCTTGGAAACGAACAGAGATCATTCTGTCGTTTTTGAGATTGCATCCAAGTACTGCATTTCGGACTCTTTTGTTGACCATGATGGCTACTCCATTTCTTCTGAGGGATTCCTGCCCGCAGTAGTAGATATAATGGTCATCTGAGTTAAATTCACCCATTCCAGTCCATTTTAGTTCGCTGATTCCTAGAATGTCGACGTTCACCCTTGCCATCTCTTGTTTGACCACTTCCAATTTGCCTTGATTCATGGACCTGACATTCCAGGTTCCTATGCAATATTGTTCTTTACAGCATCGGATCTTGCTTCTATCACCAGTCACATGCACAACTGGGTATTGTTTTTGCTTTGGCTCCATCCCTTCATTCTTTCTGGAGTTATTTCTCCACTGATCTCCAGTAGCATATTGGGCACCTAACGACCTGGGGAGATTCTCTTTTGATATCCTATCATTTTGCCTTTTCATACTGTTCATGGGGTTCTCAAGGCAAGAATACTGAAGTGGCTTGCCATTCCCTTCTCCAGTGGACCAAGTTCTGTCAGACCTCTCCACCATGACCCGCCCGCCTTGGGTTGCCCTGCAGGCATGGCTTGGTTTCATTGAGTTAGACAAGGCCCTGGTCCTAGTGTGATTAGATTGACTAGTTTTCTGTGAGTATGGTTTCAGTGTGTCTGCCCTCTGATGCCCTCTTGCAACACCTACCATCTTACTTGGGTTTCTCTTACCTTGGGCGTGGGTTGTCTCTTCACGGCTGCTCCTTACCTTGGACGAGGGGTATCTCCTTACCGCCGCAGTTCCTGACCTTCAACGTGGGACAGCTCCTCTAGGCCCTCCTCGCCTGCGCAGCCCCTGCTCCTCGGGTTGCTCCTCCCGGCCACCGGCCTGACCTCAGACGCGGGGTGTCTCCTCCCGGCCGCCACTGACCTCAGACACAGTGGGGAGAAGCTACCCCACGTCCGAGGTCAGGGGCAGCAACCTAGAGTGCCAGGCTGCGACGGCGCAGGAACGGCTGAGAGGAGCTTCTCTTGCCTCCGCTGAGTGCGCCGGCCCGGCTCTCGCAAGCGGCCCACGCTGATAGCTTTTCCTATATATGTTATTATCCTCATTCTGTATTTCAACAGTAATCCCAGTTATCTGTGTCATTAAGACTTTTTTTTTTTTAAGTTCTTTGTATTCTTGCCACCTCTTCTTAATCGCTTCTTCTGTTTGGTCCTTATCATTGTGTTATACTTGTGTTAGATATTATTTATCAAGTTCACTATCTTGAGGGTTAAATTTGCAAGTTTGCCATTATCAGTAAAGATGAATAACTTTTCCTAGGGCCAGTTTTACAGTATTCATTTATTTTTAAAAAAATTGATTGCTCATACCTTTTGCCCAAATTCATTTTCCCTAAGACTTTTTTAATGCTTTTCCTCCATTTTAAAGACTTTTTTAATATTAAAGCCAAGAGATATGTTTCTGTGATATATGTTACAAATATTTTCTATTGGAAATATATAAATTTTTTTTTACCATGAAAATATTTTCATATTCCTTTAAATCAAGCTAAATAAGCCTCTGTTACACAGTTTATACAGCAGTTAATCCTAATTTTCTTCCAGTATTTGTATAGCTTTATTATTGATATTTAGATTTCTCACCCATATTTAATTTATATTTGTATATAAAACATTTTTTTTCTATTTTTCCCATCCAGCCTTCCATTTCCTGAGCCTATTTCTTATTAATGTCAATTTATGCTTATTGATGTGAGATGCCAACATGTGGTAAACTTCCTTAGGGAACTTAAATAATTTTTGGATTTTCATTTCTATCCTATTGATAAGTGCTAGTACTACATTGTTTTAATTAGAAAATCTCTTTAGTATGATTTACTATTAATATTCATATTTCTGTTACTAATAATAAAGTATTGTTTCACTTTTGAATATTTCATAGTTTATTTTTATTTTCTATCTACCATTAGATGTTTGGATTATTTCCATTTTCTGTCCATTTTCTGTTCCAGTGGGTATTCTTATATATGATAACTGGGGTACAAGAACATTAATTTATATGGGTATATAGCTACAAATTTTTTCAATCATTTTGAGCCTTACTCTTAATAAATTTAATATTTCCCTTAAATGATGTAATCTACACTTGAGAAGGTATATGCTATGAACCTAAGAATGATCTTTTTAGAATTATATATATATATATCAATCTGTTTGTTTCATTCAGGTTACAATTATCTCCCTTTGATAACAATTGATATTTTGTGCATCCTACAATATTTATGGGGCTTTCCAGGTGACACTAATGTTAAAGAACCTGCTCAGTGCAGGAGGCATAAGAGACTTGGGCTCAATCTCTGGGTTTGGAAGATCCCCTGGAGAAGAGCAAGGCAACCCACTCCAGTATTCTTGCCTGGAGAATCCCATGGACAGAGGAGCCTTGTGGGCTACAGTCCATATGGTCACAAAGAGTCGGACACAACTGAAGCGACTTAGCACACACGCATGAACAATGTTTATATGGCTAGATTTTGTTATCCAGATCATATTTTTTTCCTTTGATAATCACACATAAATATTATTTCTGATAATGGTTTGTAGGAGTGAAAAAAAGATGGCTAAAACAAAACTTTAGTAAAACGTTTAACTTGTTTCTTTAGTGCTTCTGAAGGGATTCTAGAGTAGCAAAGTAGAGAAAATGGTGATCAAAATATAATTTGAAATCGAGGTGAGAAAATATGCTAATATCAAAAAACTCATTAACCTGCTTAAAACCTCTAGGAGTACCCAACCTTCATTGCTCTTTCATTAGGAACCAGGTATCCAACATATGCTCTGAGTAATAAACAGCCTATATGAAAATCCTGGTTGTAACACTTCTGAAATTGTAAGCAATTACCAAAATTATCCAATTAGTTAGCATATATACCTATGTAAACCAGAAGAGTCCCCGGAGCTACCACCTGCTACCAATTTCTGCTAGCTTTGGGGCAAAATTTATAGGAATTAGATTGACTATTAATTAAAATTGAAACTGCATGAATATCACCATATATGCAGAGGCTTGTTTCACTAATACATTAGCAAAAAACGACCTTCAAGAATTATTGACAAAAATATATTTGAATATGTTGGTCATAAATCCTCACAATATATTATCTAATACTTACCAAAACTCAAACTCAATTTCCTCAACAGTGTTACAAATTAAATATTTCACAAATCCATGCATTTTGATAGTTATCTAAAAATTTCAGAAAGGAAAAAGAAAACTATAATTTATTGAAAAAAATTGACATACACAGTGGACTCAAGGATTATGTCTACTATCTTCAATTTCCTATCCTCAGTCAAAGGTTAGTTATGCTGCAAGATTAAAATGTAAGAACATAGTGCCAGGTAAATATACAATGTTATAAGAATCAGAATAAATCTTACTAATACTGCTATTTCCATTTCTGAAATGAAAATCAGAAGAAATCTTAAGGTCTTTCCCTATATTCAGTTCAGTTCAGTCACTCAGTCCTGTTTGACTCTTCGTGACCCCATGGCTTGCAACACATCAGGCCTCCCTGTCCATCATGAACTTCTGGAGTTTACTCACACTTATGTTCATTGAGTCAGTGATGCCATCCAACCATCTCATTCTCTGTCATCTCCTTCTCCTCCCGTATTCAATCTTTTCCAGCATCAGGGTCATTTCTAGTGAATCAGCTCTTCACATCAGGTGGCCAAAGTATTGGAGTTTCGGTTTCAGCATCAGTCCTTCCAGTGAATATTCAGGACTGATTTCATTTAGGATGGACTGGTTTGATCTGCTTGCAGGCAAAAGCACTCTCAAGAGTCTTCAACACCACAGTTCAAAAGCATCAATTCTTTGGCACTCAGCTTTCTTTATAGTCCAGCTCTCACATCCATACATGACTACTGGATAAACCATAGCTTTAGACAGACCTTTGTTGGCAAAGTAATGTCTCTGCTTTTTAATATGATGTCTAGGTTGGTCATAACTTTCCTTCCAAGGAGTAAGCTTTGTTTAATTTCATGGCTGCAGTCACCATCTGCAGTGATTTTGGAGCCCCCCAAAATAAAGTCTGTCACTATTTCCATTGCTTCCCCATCTATTTGCCAAGAAGTGATGGGACAAGATGCCATGATCTTAGTTTTCTGAATGTTGAGTTTTTAAGTCAACTTTTTCACTCTCTTTCACTTTCATCAAGAGGCTCTCTAGTTCTTCTTCACTTTCTGCCATAAGGGTGGTGTCATCTACATATCTGAGGTTATTGATATTTCTCCCGGTAATCCTGATTCCGGGAGCTTGTGCTTCTTCTAGCCCCGTGTTTCTCATGATGTACTCTGCATATAAGTTAAATAAGCAGGGTGATAATATACAGCCTTGACGTACTCCTTTTCCTATTTGGAACCAATCTGTTGTTCCATGTCCAGTTCTAACTGTTGTTTCCTGACCTGCATACAGATTTCGCAGGAGGCAGGTCAGGTGGTCTGGTATTCCCATCTCTTTCAGAATTTCCCTATATAAATAGATGTAAATAAAAAACCGTGTAATCTATGTAGCCCGTATGAATGATACCATTCATGTTTTTAAAAGTTTTTATATTTTTAAGTTTTTAAATATATCTTTCTAGTTTTAGATTTAATTAATATCGTTGTATAAACAAAGTTTATGGCATAATGATTTGATGTATATATTCACTGTGAAATGATTAACACAGTAGGTTTAGTTTACCATCATCTCACATAGCTACAGTTTTTTGTTTCGTTTTTTCCTTGTGATGAGATTAATATCTACTCTCTTAGCCAATTCAAACACAGAGAACAGTGTTGTTAACTGTGGCAATCATGTTAGAAGTTATGGCCCCAGGATCAGAAAGATCATGGAGAAGGGAATGGCTACCCATTCTAGTATTCTCATCTGCAACATCCCATGGACAGAAGAACCTGCAAGACTACAGTCCATTGGATCACAAAGAGTCTTGCATGACTGAGTGACTAACATGATAATGCTATTTTTAATTTTTTGAGGAACTTCTATACTGTGTTTCATAGTGGCTGTTTAGCTTCTCTGGTGGCTCAGCTGGTCAAGAATCTGCCTGCACTGTGGGAGACCTGGGTTTGATCTCTCGGTTGGTAAGATGCCCTGGAGAAGGGAACAGCTACCTACTCCAGTATTCTGGCCTGAAGAATTCCATGGACTATTCCATGGAGTTGCAAATAGTTGGACAAAGTTGCAAAGTGACTAGCAACTTTCACTTTCAGAAAGTTTAAACTATACATTGTGAGTATATGTACTTGTCAAGGTTCTGTGCTGTTGGAGATTATATCTTACAAAGCAGGGAGAGCTTGGATTTGCAGTAATATTCTGATGAACTTTGAAGAAAAACCTTAGGATATGACTTTAGGCTTTACACCTACTTTTCCCCCTAGAAGAAAGAGAACATTATGTAAATCTGAATTATTGTCCATTAGAAGAAACTAAAAGGTATAATCCACAACGCTATTGATGTAACATGGAAACACTTACCATTTTGTTATATTTATGTCTTTATACATACTTCTGTATTGAGTCATTTAACTTTTATTGCAAAATTATGACTGGATATAATAAACACATTACAATTTTGAATTAAGTTGTAGAATTTGTCATAAGAATAAAGCAATACAATTGTAATGTTTCATATACTTTGCAAATTGTAGCACAGTAATATATATTCTGACATCCATAATTATTTCTAAGTTTGAATTTGAGCAAATTCACACCTTCTATTTGTAATACTAATATCCTAGAAAATAGCAAACATCAGAGAGTATTTAAAATAACATAAAAGTTGTTTATATTATTTTTCAGTCTTCCTGACTGGTAGTCACTATTTAGGTTTAAATATGGCTACTATACATTAAGATGCCTATATATTTCCTTTTCTCCTTTGCTTTTCACTTCTCTTCTTTTCACAGCTATTTGTAAGACCTCCTCAGACAGCCATTTTGCTTTTTTGAATTTCTTTTTCTTGGGGACGGTCTTGATCCCTGTCTCCTGTACAATGTCACGAACCTCCATCCACAGTTCTTCAGGTACTCTGTCTATCAGATCTAGTCCCTTAAATCTATTTCTCACTTCCACTGTGTAATCATAAGGGATTTGATTTAGGTCATACCTGAATGGTCTAGTGGTTTTCCTCACTTTCTTCAATTTAATTCTAAATTTGGCATTAAGGAGTTCATGATCTGAGCCACAGTCAGCTCCTGGTCTTGTTTTTGCTGACTGTATACAGCTTCTCCATCTTTGGCTGCAAAGAATATAATCAATCTGATTTCANAAAAAAAAAGACTGACCCCAAATGAATATTTCCTACTGATATTTTCCTAGTTAAAACTAAACTTAAAGAGATGACCACGTTAACATTTTGAGATGCTTGGTTGAAAGGTACATCACAGAAATTCAAAGTCTAATTTGGCACACTCGTTAAATATGTGTTCATTAAACACCTACTACATACCTGCCCAAGTGCTGCGCATCAGGCACAGAGTGGGAAACATGAGCACAAGAGCTCTGCCCACAACCCACTCACTGTCTGCTCTGCGTCGTCCAGCTTGTACCAGCAGACCAAACTCTCTAAGGCAGGTCCACGGCTGGCAGGTCCATGGCATCGATTAACCTTCTGAAAATAAAGAGAGATCTTTGGTTATCTGTGTATTTACTTCTCTAAGGAAAGGGTTCATAGCTTTTATTCATTTCCCCGATTCTTCACTTTAAAAGTTAACAACCAATAGTAAAAGAACCATGATTGAAATCAAGGAATGAACAAGCAGTTAATATAAGTGGAGGACCACCCTGCTCCTCTCCCTGTCTCTTCACCCCACTGCAATCTCTGGTCACATTTTATCAAGAAATCCCAAGAGCCACTAGAGTGTAACTGTATGATACTTGCCTTGTAATCGCTAAAGTACTATACATAAATAATAGTTAATGCCATGGTCATTATTGCTAAATTTATAGGTTTCTTCTTCCAACATTTTCCAAAAAAGTCAAATATTTCATGACCACCCACTGTCTTTCGAAGACATTACCTTGCAACACTGGTCATCTATGAAGTAAGAGAAGAAAAAACTGGCATTCAAGCTACTGCACTGGCCAGTTAAGTTTGATCTGCTTTTCATTTTCTCTTCTTACTTTCTATCCTGCCTTCCTGACTATGTTTCCTTTTGAAGGATACAAAGACAATGAAAAACTTAGGTTTTACAAGATTTTTAAATGGTTATTAATTCTGAATATTTTAAAATGATATTAGGTTATTCCGATGCTAAATGGGACCAAGTGGCTTTATGAATACAATAAATAAAGACAAAAGCATTCCCAAAGAGCTGGGAATAAATACCTATGTTTCAAAACCCTTCTAGGAACTAAGGGAAATTAATGTTTTTCATCATAAGAACCCTGGGCAGTGTTCAGACTGCATCTGGAACTGCACAGTGGTTGGCTAGATTTATCCTCCTCCTCCATCATTTGTTATACATCATTTGTTACATACATTGTTTGTTATAGTAAAAATCCTCTGAAGAATTTAAGCAAGCATTGTCAGATAATTGCAGGCTTCAAAGACAGACACCTAAACAACAACCACATACACACACATGCACACACATATACACTGCTTTCTACAGCTTACATTTCCAGACTGCATTGCCTATAAAGATGGCTTATTTTTTAGGAAAATCACACATAATTTGACTAGTTTTGNGATAATTGCAGGCTTCAAAGACAGACACCTAAACAACAACCACATACACACACATGCACACACATATACACTGCTTTCTACAGCTTACATTTCCAGACTGCATTGCCTATAAAGATGGCTTATTTTTTAGGAAAATCACACATAATTTGACTAGTTTTGTTTTTTTAAGACAGTGAGGCTGTATTCATTGCAAAAGCATTTGGAAATGGTTCTATTTGTTTCTTCTAGCTCAGCTCAGGCACTATCAGTTCATCTTGTGATTATGATAGAAATAAACACTCCACAGGGATCCTCTATTTTCAAAGTCAGGTAGGTGGGTAATGTCTCCAGGTTTTTCAGGATTTAAAGCAAAGTATAGGGTTGCAAAGATTTGGACACAACTGAGCAACTAAGCACACAGGACATATCTAGAGAAAGTCTTCTGCCTTGTGCTGCTGTTAAATTGAAAGGAAACACGGTTATTTGGCTTTGCAGAACACAAGCAGTTCCCTTCCTCTGACAGCTCTTACAACAGTGACTGGAATAAAGGTAAGATCCTCAGGACGTAAAAATCAAATTCTATATAATCCGCTTACAGGGGAAGCAAATTAAAAGCTATTTTTGTGAGTTTTTGAGCCCAATACATGGTCTCCTCCGCAAATGAAATGTGACACTCAATCTATCCCTACCATCAACCTGAGGAATGTAAATCTGTCAAGAAGCTTAAAATTAGCTAACAAGTCCACATGAGCAATAGGCTCCCCTGCCCAAATTTAAAATATTTGCTTAAGCTTTCTAAACAAAATCAGTTTCCTACTTTTTGTTGGTAGTTTTCCTGCAAATCACTTAAGCATTCTAGGTTACTGTATTATCTCAAAAACAGCATAACTTTCTGCCTCTCTCTCAGTCATAAAATATTACAAAGTCAAATCTAAGCCAAAAACATAAGCCTGTCTGAAAGCAGCTCTGTTGAGATGCTATTATTTTGTTGTTGCTGTTATACCCAACCATGGAGGAGGCAGCAGATGAGCACTGTGGCCTTCCTCGTGAGCTCTGGCCTCTTCATGATGACTGTCTGCTGGTTCACTGTGCTGGCCATATTGCTACAAACCACACTAACCACTTAGAAATACAGAAGGCAAGTTGGATTATTTAAACCAAGCAGAAATTTAACTGGCGATATTAAAGATTTATTTTATCTTATTTCATTGGGTACATACTGAAAGGCAAATGTTTCTAAGGGTATAGCCTAATGGTTAAAAGCACAAGTTTTGTTATCAAATAGAATTGCTTCAACTCCACCTCTGTCACTAGTTAGCTGTGTGGCCTTAGGGAGGTTAACTACACTTTGTTATGCAGAGTCTTCTATTTTTATATGAGGATAACAATGGTATCACTCTCATACAGTCATTGTGAGGAATCAACTATATGATTCTATAATCCCTTGGGTTGTCTTTGGAAGTTAGACATTCTCCAGCCTTATCAAAACAGCTTTAACATCAATAGAGGAATTAATAAAGAAGATGTGGTACATATATACACTGGCATATTACTCAGTCATTAGAAAGAATGAAATAATGCCATATGCAGCAACATGAATAGACTTAGAGATTGTCATACTGAGTAAAGTAAGTCAGAAAGAGAAGCAGAAACATCATAAGAGTCTTTATATGCAGAATTTAAAAAGAAATGACATAATGGAATTTATTTACAAAACAGAAACAGATTCATTGGAAAATGAACTTATGTTTGCCAAGCGGCAAGAGCTATAGAATCAGAGAGAAGAATGAGCAGAGGATAGGAGTAGGAATCAAGGAATCCACTCTGCTGATGGACAGTGTGATGTCAGAGAGGTGCTAGATCCCTCCAGTATTCACATCGTATCAAAATCTCTGAGAGGGTCAAGTGCATGGCCAATGTTCTTGTCTCCCCTATTCATCCAAGAATCAATATGATGAACCCTTGGATCCTTAAGGTAGCTTGAGTGTCTGTTCCCTACAATCACATGCTGCCCATCACACTGGGCATTTTGTCCTCATTACACAAGTGACTTTCAGGGAGCAGCACTGGACTGTATCTGCACTTCTTCCTCACAAGAGAGCTGCGAACCATGCAGTCGTCTTCAACTGTGAGCACATACATGGCTTCAATTGGAGCCCTAGCAGAGGATGTCAGCTGGCATACCTCCCTCCTTGAAACTCACTATTTCCCTAACATTTCTCCACTCCACTCAAAAACAAGAACTAAGTGGAAAAGAGTCATGTAATCCTTGTTGGAACCCTTGCTTCTCAAAACTGCTTCCTCTAGTCCTAAGGAACAGTCCCCAAGGAGAATCACTTGAGCTGTCTCAGTCTACAGAGATCCCTACACCTTGATGACACAACTCTCCCGCTCTATTCTCAATCAATTCTTGAGCAGTTGGAATGGTGAGTTTGACTTCAACTCACCAGTTCCTTAACTTCTTCAACTGTTAACCACAGCTTTCCGACCCTGGAATCAATTGCTCTGTGTTAGTCTTAGCACATGTCTGCAAACTCCACACCCCAACTGCTTGCTTGTGATTCAGCCTTCTCTACTGTTTGAGCCTAGGATACCCATTCGGGTTTCTTCACCTCCCTCATCCCAACTGGAGAAGAAGATGAGATTCCACTCAGCTTCTGCTCTAGATACTCCTCAGCTGCAGATAATGCCTCATATCCTCTTACCCAGCCCTGGCACCAATAATCAGTCGAATCTGAAATTTTCACAGCACTGCACTAGGAGTCAGAAAATCCAGGGTTTAGTCCTGAATCCATTCTTCCCGGATCTCCACAGTGGCTTCTTGATATGAAAACACTTCCTAAACCTCAGTGATGTATTAATTTGCTAGGGCTTTCAATAAAGTGCCAGAACTTGGGTGCCTTACAATGTTCCTGAACTTATAGTTGACCATCTTCTCCCTGTGTCTCTTCCCTCTATATGTGTTTGTGTTAAAATTTTCCCATTTTATAGGACATCAGTCACCTTGGAGTAGTGACTCATCCTACCCCAATATGACCTCATCTTAACTCACGACATCTGCAGTGAATCTACTTTTGAATAAGGTCACTTGCTGAGGTCCTGTGGTTTAGGGCTTCGGTTTGTGAATTGGTGAGGCTCGGGAGGGAACAGGAGAGACATAATTCAACCTATACCAACTGGTGATCCCTGTTTTATCTTCTTGCCAGATTGACATGAAACTGAATATAAAAGCATTTTGCAAACTGTAAAGTACTACACAAACACAAGGAATTCTTAAGACTTACAGTAGTTAATGGAGTTTGTTTTTTGAGAATTACAGCACATGGCCATCTTATTGATTATTCTGTATACAACAACAGTCAAGAAGTGGATGTGCTACTTCCATGAAAGAAAATTTATTTTTTCTGCAAGTGATGTTTCTTTCTCATTTGTTGATTTGCATAAAATGCCGCTTAATGGCTTAACTATTTATATTATATGGACTCAGTAAAAGCTTAATTTCCACAAAATAAAAAGGTACATTATCTCTCATTGCAGACAGTCCTTTTTTCCAAGACATTTACATTTCCTTCCCCACCCTACCCTCCTACCCCCAGAACTTATGTAAATGGATGAGTGGCACAGAAACAAAATATAGTCTGCAGAGGAAAATGTGACTGGAAAAGGGGCTTGTACTTTGAAACCAAATCTTCACTCATAAGAGTTTCCCCAAAGCATAAGTGGGTAGAGGAAAACTTGAAAATCAAACTACCTGAAATGACAGAGATTATTTCCCCTAAGGAGGAAAGAGAGGAAAAGCTTTCTGATTCTATCTGGGTGCTTATCCTAGATGTTAGTTTTGGCCTCATCTTCTGCCTAGGGAATGAATGATAATAATCAACCATTATTTTCATAGAGAAGCTACAGAAGTTTTTTTATACCTTTGAAAATGGTTTTTTAATTGTACAGTAGATTAGTTCCATGCAGCTGCTGCAACAAGTTACCACTAACTTAAAATAACAGAAATTAATTTTCTCACAAATCTGAAGGCTACAAGACCAAAATCTTAGCAGGGCTACGGTCTCTCTAGGGGCTTTAGAGAAGAATCAGTTCCTTGTCCGTTCCAGCTCTTGGTGGATGCCCCAGCTTTCTTGGTCTGGGGTGATATCACTCCAGTCTCTGTCTTTGTCTTCATTTTGCCTTATCCTCTGTGTGACTGTTTCTTCTCCTCTTCTGTCTAGAATCTCCCTCTTCTCCCGCTTGTAGGGATGCTTGTGATGGCACCCAGGGCCAATAGGAATAATCCAGAATGACATCTTCCTCACAAAATCCTTAACATAATCACACTCACAAAGGCCCTTTTTTTCCCAAATAAGGTAACATTCACAGGATCCAGGAACTTGAGGTGGGTATTTTCTAGTGGCAGTGGGGCCACTTTTCATGTATCACATGCAAGTAGAAAAAGGAAAACTGCATACTATTTTTCAGTTCATTAATTTGCAAGCTTTTCCCAAGAAGCCTCGTGGCTGTGAGATGGAAGAGCAGGAGTTGCAGAGGAAGGTGAGCTCTGAGCAATCCTGACCCCCTCTCCCCTCCATCAGACTGAACATTTCTGCACTTCTGTTGAAAAATGGCACCCTGCGAGAAATACCATCTCAAGAAAGGATTCAGGGGCTTAAAAGCAAGGCTGAAAACCATTGTGATACTGAAAGTGCTTTTCTGGCTAAATAAAATTCACGTGCAAAAGAATTTTTGTAGACAGAATGTGTACTCCACNAAAAAAAAATCACAAATAAAAAAAAAACAAAAACAAAAACCCTGCTGTATTCGAACAATGTTTGGAAATTAAATTAGTCTGTATTTTGGTTAAAAAAAAACAAACTAGACTTTTTATAATAGGTTGAGTCTCAATTATTTTGAATGAAAATAACACCAGATGACACATATTGTGTGCATTTTGTTGAACGAAATCAATTTCATAAATTATTTATTTTGTTGTTCAGCTGCTCAGTTGTATCCAGTCTTTGTGACCCCATGGACTGCAGCGTGCCAGGCTTCCCTGTCCTTCACCATCTTCAGAAGCTTGCTCAAACTCATCTTCATTGAGTCAGTGATGCCATCCAACCATTTCTTCTGTCATCCTCTTCTCCTCCTGACTTCAATCTTTCCCAGCATCACAGTCTTTTCCAAAGAGTCAGCTCCTTGCATCAGGTGGCCAAAGTATTGGACCTTAGTGGCCAAATGGCCACAGAGTGGACCTGTGGCCAAAGTGATCCACAGCTTTAGCATCGATCCTTCCAATGAATATTCAGGGTTGATTTCCTTTAGGACTGACTGGTTTGATCTCTTTGCAGTCTAAGGGACTCTCACGAGTCTTCTCCAACTCCACTGTTCAAAAGCATCAATTCTTCTATGCTCAGCTTTCTTTATATTCCAACTCTCATATCCATACATGACTACTGGGAAAATCATAGCTTTGACTAGATGGACCTCTGTTGGCAAAGTGATGTCTCTGCTTTTTAATATGCTGTCTAGTTTTGTCATAACTTTTCTTCCAAGGAGCAACCATTTTAATTTCAGGGCTGCAGTCAACATCCACAGTGATTTTGGAGCCCAAGAAAATAAAGTCTCTATTTCCATTGTTTCTCCATCTGTTTGCCATGAAGTGATGGGACCGGATGCCACGATCTTAGTTTTCTGAATGCTGAGTTTTAAGCCAGTTTTTTTTACTCTCCTCTCTCTCCTTCATCATGAGGCTCTTTAGTTCCTCATGGCTTTCTGACATAAGGGTGATGTCATCTGCATATCCGAGCTTGTTGGTATTTCTCCTGGCAATCTGACAATCCACTGGAGAAGGGAATGGCAAATCACTTCAGAATTCTTGCCTTTAGAACCCCATGAACAGTATGAAAAGGCAAAAATTTATTTATAGACATTGGTAAACATTTCTGTTTACAATTTAATTAATACTATTTTTATCAGATAAGCAGGAGATATTTTAAATTGATATTTGAAATTTTGAAGTTAAAAATATACTTTGTAATCTGTCTAAACAGCACTAAACCCTGTATTAATTAACATGAATTTTCCAATCCACTTAAAAGCCAATTTTTCCAGAGAAGGATTTCCTTCGTATTTTTCAGAAGTCTTCTATGTACATGCATGATATCTAGGTTTCTTATAAATTACTTTAGTGCAAATCTTTATGCTTATGATAAAATTACTATTGTGTTAAAATATACCAAAAAATTGTACAATTTAAAAGGGCACAGGGGAATACATTTTCATAAAGGAAGCATATTTGGGTGACATCAGAAGACGTATTGCTAGTACTTGGAATGCTACTGCTGTTTAATCCCTCGTCCCTAAGTCGTGTCCAACTCTTTGCAACCCCAAGGACTCTAGCCCACCAGAGGTTTTTCTGTCCGTGGGGTTTTCCAGGCAAGAACACTGAAATGGGTTGCCCTTTCTTTCTCCAGGGTATCTTCCTGAGCCAGGGACTGAACCTGCCTCTCCTGCTTGGCAGGCAGATTCTTTATCACTGGGCCACCTGGGAAGCCAAGCAGTTAAAATAGTATTTTTTTTAAAGCTCAGTAACCACAACCTACAAGTGGAAATATTATATTTAATTGAAATGGGATCATTTGAACCCCATGGACAAATAGCCAAGGCAGTATACAACATGCTCTAGGGAGAGTGGTGGTGAACAAAAAGGGAAAATGGGGTTGGTGTTGCACAAAGAAGAGAGGGGAAAACAAGAATGAACTCAGGAATTCCTAGGATCTTCCTGTGAATTGTCTTACCTTGTGGAAGGTTATATTTACCCTGGAGAGGCTGGACTAGCAACTCTCGGGCACAATGATCATATCACCAGATAAATATCCAAATATGGAGCGAGTGCTGAGAGAAAAAGGAACATGAGATATATACATGGAGCTGAGAAATCATGAATACTAAGGAAAACATTTTGATCAACCTCAAAAATCTAACATCTAACTAAGTAGATTTTAGATATTTTAACAAATTTTCCTCTGCTTTTATCAACTTTTCCCTACTATTGAGATGATTGATATACAACTCTGTAAGTTTAATGTATACAGCATCAGTTCAGTTCAGTTCAGTCGCTCAGTCGTGTCCGACTTTTTGCGATCCCATGAATTGCAGCACGCCAGGCTTCCCTGTCCATCACCAACTCCCGGAGTTCACTCAGACTCACGTCCATCGAGTCAGTGATGCCATCCAGCCATCTCATCTTCTGTCAGCCCCTTCTCCTCCTGCCCCTAGTCCCTCCCAGCATCAGAGTCTTTTTCAATAAGTCAACTCTTCGCATGAGGTGGCCAAAGTACTGGAGTTTCAGCTTTAGCACCATTCCTTCCAAAGAAATCCCAGGGCTGATCTCCTTCAGAATGGANTATCTCATCCTCGGTCGTCCCCTTCTCCTCCTGCCCCCAATCCCTCCCAGCATCAGAGTCTTTTTCAATAAGTCAACTCTTCGCATGAGGTGGCCAAAGTACTGGAGTTTCAGCTTTAGCACCATTCCTTCCAAAGAAATCCCAGGGCTGATCTCCTTCAGAATGGACTGGTTGTATCTCCTTGCAGTCCAAGGGTCTCTCAAGAGTCTTACAGCATAAGATGGTATTATTCTACGAATATTTCATATACTTATCTGCTTGATTAATAACACCTTTTGGGAATGACAATTTTCCTTCAATATAAACTTATGTTATTGAGCTTAGATATTTCTCAGCACTTAATGTGTGTGTGTGTGTGTGTGTGTGTGTGTGTGTATGTATAGATAGAAAAGCACTGTGTCTTCAGTTCAGTTCAGTTGCTCAGTCCTGTCCGATTCTTTGTGACCCCATGGACCAGCACACTAGGCTTCCCTGTCCATCACCAACTCCCGGAGCTTGCTCAAACTCATGTCCATTGAGTTGGTGATGCCATCCAACCATCTCATCCTCTGTCATTCCCTTCTCCTCCTGTCTTCATTCTTTCCCAGCATCAGGATCATTTCCAATGATTCAGTTCTTCAAATCAGGTGGCCAAAGTATTGAAGCTTCAGCATTATTCTTTCCAATGAATATGCACGGTTGATTTCCTTTAGGATTGATTGTTTTGATCTCCTTCCAGTCCAAGGGACTTTCAAGTTTTCTCCAACATCACAGTTCAAAAGCATCAATTCTTCAGTGCTCAGCTTTCTGTATGGTCCAACTCTCACATCTATACATGACTACATTGACCATACGAACCTTTTAAAGTAAAATTTAAAAAAATTTACTATAAAATTTTCCTGTAGCAAATAAGAACCTAGGTTGGAATTATTTATTTGTAGCACTCACTTGTGAGGGTCTTTTAAAGAGACATTCAGTCTTATATTCATTTTTAGGATATGTAATTGTATTTAGTTTTGTATGTAGTCATGCTGAGATGGACCACAGAACTGCTTTATTTCCTCAGCTTCTCTTAGTTCATGTGTGGTTTTTCAATGAGATAGTAAGAAATATCGATTCCTATTGCATACAAAGAAAATGGAAATTTCCAATATCTGTAGTTATCAATTTATTTTTTCTCTCTCTGCTTATTTTAACTGGCGTTTTTAAATGTCAAATTTCCAAACTACACAGGCAGTAAGATTTTTTAAGTTATTTTACATGCAATATGTAATTTATTTTTCTTCAAATTATATGTTCTTGGCCTTGGTGAAATTATAACTTTTTGGCAGTTTTATAGTTCATATTTATGTCATGCTTACATTTACCTGTGACAGACAATAGTCCAGTGAAACTGATAAAGATTTTCACAAAAGATTATGCATGATATAATGCTACTTTTAGTGGTGAACAATATGCTTTGGCAATTATTATAAGACTTTTTGTGTCTTATAGCAATTGCCTCACTCAGCTTATCAACAGATTGTAACACAAGTAACTGTATAAAATTTTCATTTCTATGTGACTATCAGGAAAAAAAAAATACCAGTACTTGGCAAAAATTAACTTTGCTTTATCTTCCTCGTATGATACACATGATGTTTCACTGAAACTTTTTATCTTTTGCAGTTTGCGAATACATGGTTTGATACTCATTATAAATATATCTTTTCTGAACATTTCAACACCTGGGGGTGAATTATGATAATTAAGTACTATATCGTTATGTTCTTACTTTTCCTTTTCAGCCCCTACTGTGAAAATTCAATTTCCATATGCTTTTGATGTTTCCAGTTTAAAGGTGTGAAAAGATCTGCCTTTTCTAAGTGCTTGGGTTTGTCATATTGGAGATTCATTTTATAGCATTCTTTCAGTAGTTTCTTATTTCTCTAACCAAAATAGGACATGTATTTTTCAGGGAAAATAGTAGATTCTGCATTTGCAGGTTGGATTTCATTGAATGGATTTTAATATTTCAAGTTATTCTAAACAGTATTTTTAAGAAGACAAGAATATGAAGTATAGTTAAAATAACATTTAGTTTGTTGTCTGAAGACATATAATTAAATCTCAGCTCAGCTGTATAATCTGAGTGACTCACTAATAATGTGGTCACATTATTTGATCACATGGATATAACCCTTTCTTGGTAGAAATGCAGTGTACATTAAATGAGATAACTAATATAATGTATTATATAAACCCTACAATGCTGTACAAGGAATTAAGGTAGTGTTGCTGTTGTTGCATTGATCTTGATTTCCTTTACATATATATTCCTAGGCTTGATCCTGGATGTAGAAAAATACTATATACTGTGTTTTATCGTTGCAAAATATATAAAGGTAATTATTTGTAGAGGATCATGGAAAGACAAAGAACATGATTTTTAGATTAGCTTAGAGGGGTTAGCTAATTTCCTTTATTCCTTCCTAACTGACAGGTCATATTTGTTGGTAAAATATTTAATAATCATGTATATATATATATATATATATGTGTGTGTGTGTGTGTGTGTGTGTGTATAGTTTTTTTCCTTGAGTGTTTATCTGAATCTTCGAAAAAGTCCTTTGCAAATTATTTTGATATAATTAGCTAAAATGTGTAATTTCCTAGAGAAATGTTAATGATAAACTAACAGGGTTAAACAGTAAACTAAATGGCATTGTAGTCATTATAGTTTTCATAAATAAGTAAATATCTTCCACTGAGGAAAACCTGAGGTTCACATATATAAAGACACTAATTCTACCAAATAATACAGAAATAGATAATTTAAATCTTATAGTAACTAATTCAGAAATGAGATAACACTCACAACTCAAATTATCTTGAATTTGATACTAGATATTAGAGCAAGATAAAGACAAAATTGAAAACTGAATAGCTACCATTCTACTCACTGTTTTTATGAGTTCAGCTTCTTAAGTTTTCATATACAAATGATATTGATCATTATTTGTCTTTCTCTGTTAGCTTATCTCTTTAACTGATGGGAATATATATACCCAAATATAGGGGACTATTATTCAGTCATGAGAAAGAAGGAAAAAAGGAAATCCTGCCATTTATTACAACATGGATGGACCTTGAGGGTGTTATGTTAAATGACAACATACTGGTTTGATACATCTGTATATTGCAAAAGAATTACTGCTCTTTTCCTAAAACAGCTTCAGTGTAATGAATACCAGAGTAAATATATCTATTGTTACTTTAAGGCACATAGTATAACACTGCTAATGATTCCCTGTTTGTGCATGCTCTTAGAACTTGAACCTGAGACCCATCTCTCAATGCTCCCAATCTGAGGATTAGCCTTTCATTGATGATATATACATAATATATATTTTTTCATGAATTTGAATTCATATAAAATGATCATTCATCTATAAGGTAATTCTATGTGTGTTTGTATAAAGCATTTTATTTGCCAAACAGTCTCAATAAATTGGAAGTCATTCAGATGCACAGCATTACAATAAAATTAGTATGTCATCAAAGACACATTCCCCCACAAGCTGTGTGTACAAATATATTTTGGTCAGAGTGATTATGTGAATTTATGTAGTGAGATTATTGCATTAAGTGATTTAGTCATCAGAACACTAATTTCTGTTATCACAATATAAATATAAAATTGATTACAAATCATCAAAGTAAAGCTATTTGCAATGTAAATGTAATTGAGATGATAAGAGGAGGAAATTAATGTTGAGGTAAATGAGGTTGCTTAAAGCACCTTAAGTTGTGATTGCATTATTTTGAAATTCACATTCATTTGAAGAATTTGAACATGCAACAAAGTGATAATTAAGATATGTGATTTTCATTTTTTTCTAGTATTTCTAAAATTTTAAATAAATCCATCTCTAATCAAATTTCTTTTCTAGAAACATATTAAAGTCTCGATTTGTGAATAAAATTTGCATGTAGAGGATTTGATGTTGAAGAGTTCCTCCTCTCTCCTGAGCTCCACACCAACTTTCGACACAATTCAAAAAAAGGTAATCATTCCTATGATGATAGTACAATACTATTTTACTGATGAGTAAAACTAAAGTGTCTTATTATGGCCTACGCGTAACTTTAGAAGCTAATCTCTTCTTAAGTTTTTACCTGATTCCATCTTCTTCTACTTTACATTAGTTTATGTACTTGTTTACCATTATACAATTGCTACCAGTCCACTCTTTGTTTATTTATTTATTTATTTTTTAATGTGACATGTTTTATTTATTTATTTATTTATTTTTGAATTTTTTTGAATTTATTTTATTTTATTATTTTTTTTTTACTTTATTTTACTTTATAGTACTGTATTGGTTTTGGCATACATTGACATGAGTCCGTCATGGGTGTACATGAACTATGGATACCAGAACAAATATACCTATGTAGTTTTGAAGTACATACTGTACCACTGCAAAACTCTCAATTCCCTGGATCAACTATTCTGTTTCAAGCCTTAATGCTTTGTTTCATGTTTTGCTCCATTCTAGTAGCACTCTTAACACTTTACCACCTTGTTCACTTGGCAAACTTTTTATTAATATACATTATTCAGACATTTGACAAGACATAATTGCTGTGAGGCTTTCTCTAACAGAAGTCACCACCAGAGGCATGTACTAATTCTTTCATGTCACATATCTATCCAGTACAAGTGGCTCCATTGGAAATCATAAAATCTACCTAAAGGAAAAAAAAATAAAAACTTTCTAAGGCTGCATTTCTTCCACTCAGGGACATACACAATCTATACAATGTCTCAGACTTTTAGAGGAAGAAGAGAAAAGCCCTGCTGTCTATCATTCTATTACAGTTGTGCTGCCCTTGGTCCTTTGCTGCTGCTGCTGCTAAGTTGCTTCAGTCGTGTCCGACTCTGCGACCCCATAGATGGCAGCCCACCAGGCTCCCCCGTCCCTGGGATTCTCCAGGCAAGAACACTGGAGTGGGTCACCATTTCCTTCTCTAATGCATGAAAGTGAAAAGTGAAAGTGAAGTCGTTCAGTCCTGTCCGACTCTTAGCGACCCCATGGACTGCAGCCTACCAGGCTCCTCCATCCATGGGATTTTCCAGGCAAGAGTACTGGAGTAAGGTGCCATTGCCTTCTCCACTCTTGGTCCTTAATGATACACAATATCTCTGCTTTATGTGGCCTTTCAACACTGAGTTAACAAATTAAAGCCATGCTAGAGCTAAATCCTGCAGATCCAACTTCCAGCACAGCTCAATGTGGTTTAAAAGAGAAAAAAAAAAAAAAAACTAAAATGCTCCTCTGTTGATATTACACTCAACATACTGTGCTCTAACCTATGATTTTCAGTCCATAACTCTTAAGGTCCATGTAATCTTTTAGGTAACTCTTATAGATATTGTCCTTTGGAGGCCCCAATACCAGAAGTACAGTCTCAAAAGTAATTTAGATTTTCACTTATATTAGAACCAACCAAATTGATCCCCTGATTCCAGATTCTAGATCCCACCAAGATTCTGACTAGTTGCATTTTCAGCCCATGAAACACAGTAGGAGCTCTACAACTTCTCTTCTTGACATGGTGCTTGATTACTCCAGTGGGGCAAAACTGAAATACCAGTGTGCTTTTTTTTAATTATAAATTTATTTATTTTAATTGGAAGCTAATTACTTTACAATATTGTATTGGTTTTGTTGTTTTTGTATTATCTTGGACTGCTCATATTTACTTAACAGTGTTTATTTTGCACAGTCAGTACAAATGGCTCATGTTAATAATTCTTGGCCTTTGATGTGGTCCATATCTACACCATCATCCTTTCATCCTCCAACTCACAATCTGTGGTTTGGGGAAAATATCTATAAATCATGATCTCTTACAAGTGACTAAGTTGACAGCTTTGATAGAGCAGAGAGCAATAAAAGACAAACTCCATGGGTGTTTAATCTAGAAAGCTCCATTACGCTAAACATATTTCTGGTTTGTACTTAAACAATATTTTGTAATGATGTCTTTAGTGCCTAACAGTCATGTGAAGACTTTGAAGCCAGCTGCCATGTTTATTTATCATTGTACCTGATTCACAGTGATTTCAGTTACTGACACTTTATTTTCCTTGTATTAGTATTATATTCAATTTCATCTATTATTATAGTTACACTGGAAATAAACTTCTGTTACATGATAAGAGCTCCTATCTGAAATATATGCTTCAGAATCATAGTAAGACATATGTTAGTTGGATCTCTGACTGTTGATGAGATCCCCATGGGGATATGTAATGCAAAACAAAGCACCAACTAGAGACCCTTGACAGATAATGTCAGCTGAGTGGCAGAGGAAGAGCCTTCTGTGAAGCAATAGATATGGAAGGAGATTAAGCACCAGGGAGAAACTACCGACAGTAATTTTGTAAACCATCACATTTAACAGTGTTTTTAAATAATGAAAAATAGAGCAAATTGTTAAGAAGGAGCACAGATATTATTAGAATTAGCACGTAGGAGGCCATTGTAAATGTTCAGAAGTATATGAGGAAAGCACTGAAAAATATAGTAGAATGGATTAAGTGAGCCAAAGAACTAAACAGACATTTCTCCAAAGAAGACATACGGATGGCTAACAAACACATGAGAAGATGCTCAACATCACTCATTATCAGAGAAATGCAAATCAAACCACAGTGAGGTACCATTTTACACCAGTCAGAATGGGTGCGATCCAAAAGTTTATAAGCAATAAATGCTGGAGAGAGTGTGGAGAAAAGGAAACCCTCTTACACTGTTGGTGGGAACGCAAACTAGTACAGCCACTATGGAGAAAAGTGCGGAGATTCCTTTAAAAAATGGAAATAGAACTGCCATATGACTCAGAAATCCCACTGCTAGGCATACACACCAAGGAAACCAGAATTGAAAGAGATACCTGTACCCCAATGTTCATCGCAGCACTGTTTATAATAGCCAGGACATGGAAGCAACCTAGATGTCCATCAGCAGATGAATGGATAAGAAAGCTGTGGTACATATACACAATGGAGTATTACTCAGCCATTAAAAAGAATACATTT
>SJYX01018867.1:191794-202449 GCA_006410675.1 Oreotragus oreotragus
CATATACACAATGGAGTATTACTCAGCCATTAAAAAGAATACATTTGAATCAGTTCTAATGAGGTAGATGAAACTGGAGCCGATTATACAGAGTGAAGTAAGCCAGAAAGAAAAACACCAATACAGTATACTAACACATATATATGGAATTTAGAAAGATGGCAACGATAACCCTGCATGTGAGATGGCAAAAGAGACACAGATGTATAGAACAGACTTTGGGACTCTGTGGGAGAGGGCGAGGGTGGGATGATTTGGGAGAATGGCATTGAAACAAGTATACCATCATGTAAGAAACGAAATGCCAGTCTAGGTTCGATACAGGATACAGGATGCTTGGGGCGGGTGCACTGGGATGACCCAGAGAGATGATATGGGGAGGGTGATGGGAGGGGAGGGTTCATGGTTGGGAACTCATAAAAAAAACAAACAAACTGTATAGTTGTTGACTCTGAAGTTATAAAAGTGTGATATGAGCCTTCTGAAAACATAGACTCTGAGGTGACTAAAGGTCTGCTGCTTATAGAAGAATCCTAAGCATAAAGGTAGAAGAGTGATCTTTTTTTACATACCTTTGCTTGATTTAAAGATCTTGTTACATTTCAGTTTGCTTTATAAGTTGACCACCATAAATTTTTTGTTTGGCTTTTTGTCCCCATTGAGGGTTTTTTTTTAAGATTTGTTTATTTATTTATTTTTTTGGCTGTGATGAGTCTTCATTGCTATGTGTGGGATTTCTCTAGTTGCAGTGAGTGGGGGCTCCTCTTCATTGCTGTGCATGGACTTCTCATTGAGGTAGCTTCTCCTGTGAAGCGCAGGCTCTAGACACATGGGCGTCAGTAACTGCGGTGTGTGGGCTCAGTAGTTGCGACCTGAGGGCTCTAGCACACAGGCTCCATAGCTGGGGTACACAGGCTTATTTGCTCCTGGGCACGTGGGGTCTCCCTGGAACAGGGATTGAACCAGTGTCCCTTGCATTGCATGGCAGATTCCTAACCACTGGACCACGAGGGAAGCCCTACCTTCAGTTTTTCACTCCAATTCTTGCGCCTTTTAAAAGGTTACTGTTAAATCTTAAGTGAGATATTTGTCAAAGCTGCTTTCTTAAAGACTTGATTCTAGGAGTGTTTTGACTTCCTCTAGGTCTGCAGTTCAGTTTTTTTCCTAAGATTTGTGATGTTTTCAGCCTTCTCCCTGGTTGTGGTCTGGTTCACAGCTTTTTGAATACCATGTTTTCCTTTGTTCTAAAATTCTTACTGTGTTGGCTGGAATGCATCCTCAAATGATTTTGTTAGAAAATGTACGTGGGAGGTAACTTTGAGTCTTTAAATGTCTGAATTTCTTTCACTCCTATTCCAGACTAAGTAAAAGTATACTCTGGAGTACGACCATCCATGCTGAGAGTCTGATTTTTCCCAGTTGGTCAATATACCTTTAAAGAGCACATCTTCCTTTATTGCTTTGATATGAACACCATGCTGCCAGGCTTTCTTAAAGTGATATGGTTCTGCTTCTTCATTTTTAAGGATTTCTCAGTAGTACGCTATTGATTTAACTAAATGATAATCAATGGGAATCTAAGTCGTTTGTAGAGAACTTTTGCTCTCAAATAATGATTTGAAGAATGTGTTATTAAAGAATAAATGTGTTATTAAAGAATAATGATTTGAAGAATGTAGCTATTAAATAACTGCACGGTCTTATCTACAGGGTACTATTTGCCAGTATCTGTCTATGTACTTTATATATACTACATTATTAATTCCTATTGTAAATCTAGGAGGTATCACTATCATCTCCATTTTACTGATGCATAGAGAAGTAAATTATACAAAATCAAACATTTTGTAAATGACAAAGTTAAGATTTGAGGTCAAGTAGTTTGGCTTGAGTCCCTACTCTTAATCCATCTGCTCTTTCCCTTGTGTACATCCCTGGAGATGAAATTGAGGGGTGACAAAGAGGGTGTCCATTCCATTTTTAATAAAAAGGAAAGCACTCCTGGTGATTATTTACTGGACACATAAGCAGTAGAATGTTAGGAGTGATGTCATCTGAAGTTTTGAGTTTCATAATGAAAGTATCAAAGACTGGCTCAAGAGTAGCTCAGAGGGATTCTCAGTACTCCAGGAGCCGGTTCTGAGAGTTGAAGGAATCCTATTAATTTATAATGCTCTGGTGGAAAATTGCATTCTGAGCTAGCAAAAGTTGCTCATATCATCTTTGCCTTCTAGGAAGCTTTATGTTGTCCCATTTATTCCCTAGAAAGGGAGAAAAAAATAACTTGAATAGAAAATGAGGCTAGTTATGGCCTAACAATTGCACTATGATGTAAGTAGCATTTGAAACACCTTATCAGAGCTCATGCTTTTGTATGATGCTTTAAAAGTGTAATCCACAGTTTATATGGTTTTATTAAAATAAAGGGCTAATGTGTTTAGGGAAATAGAACTCAAGGCAGGGGAAGGGACATTAATGTATAAAAGCCAGAGGGTTGTCAAAATAACCTTGCAGTGATCTGATATTTACTGAGACTGTACTGTCATTCAAGGAAAGTTTATTGTTGAACAGTGGCTGAATTTGCCCCTCACTTCACCTTTTCTAAAAGGAGAATAAAGGTTTTGAATGCCTATAATTAATTCATCAGTTTCTGCTGCCAGACTTCTGCATGCCAAGAGAGGAGACTTTCAGAAGCTGATGTTACGAAGAATGTGGCAATTATTACGGCAATTTTTGTGTCTTTTTATTTCCTCTCAGGCAGTGGCATAGCATTGGAAGATTACTAGTGGTGAAGGATAAAAGAGTAGTTGGTGTAGTTTAATGAAAAAAACCTTTTGGAAGGGTTAAGTTTGTTTGTTTGTTTTTTTTTTAAATGGGCAACTTAAATGCCTGAGTGTATGTCTAAGGAAACAGTCACAATCTGGAATTCCTACCCTAGCTCTAGTCTTTTCCTGAGTTGCTGAATTTCAATGATACATATTAAAGCCTTTTTCTTTCTTTCTTTCTTTCTTTCTCTCTCTCTCTCTTTTTTTTTTTTTTGACAGAATCTTTCCAAAAATGTGCACAGGAATACAGAAAAGAAAGAATTAGGTGTGCATTGAGCATGGAAAGATGGAAGTATGCTGAAGGGCCTGGATCAGACTTGTTCAATCAAGGGTCAGACTTGTCAATGTGTTGGTGTAGATGAGATGGACCATGGGCATTCTCAGTATTTTTTCCTATTATTCCACTCCTGTTCTCCATCACACTAGTACACATAGGACACTGTTCTTTATTAAAATAATTTTTGATAGAATTACATTCCCCAAAGTAGTGAAATAAATCTCAATGTGCTCTTGAAGTATTTTAAAGATAAGAACAAAGTAATCATCTAAAACACAGTTGAAGGCAAGAAAATTGAGGAGGGAAGCTGGGAGCATTGACCTATGAGATATCAAGATTTATTTCAGCTTAAACTTTGTGATAAGTTTCAACCTTGGTGTAGGTAGAGAAAAATAGACTGATGGGGTTTAATAAATCAGTGAATAAACCTGCATGTGTGCTAAGTCGCTTTAGTGTGTCCTACTCTTTGTGACCCTATGGACTGTAGCCCGCCAGGCTCCTCTGTCTAGGGGAGTCTCCAGGCAAGAATACTGGAGTGGGTTGCCATGCCCTTCTCCAGGGGATCTTCCCGACCCAGGGATTGAACCTATGACTCTTGTCTCCTGCATTGGCAGGCTGGTTCTTTACCTCTAGTGCCACTGGAAATTTTTTCATTAACAAGTGGTATTCCAAAGACATATATACCAGACATAATCAGTAGGTGATCTAAATTTGGAAAGCAGATTTTAGGGTAAAATAGATAATTTTTATGAATTGAGGATAGGAGAGGGTTTCTTAACACACAAAAATAAAGTTCAGAGGGGAAAATATTTGATAACTTTAGCTATTAATTAGGCTTCCCTGATAGCTCAGTTGGTAAAGAATTCACCTGCAATGAAGGAGACCCTGGTTTGATTCCTGGGTTGAGAAGATCCACTGGAGAAGAGATAGACTACCCACTCCACTATTCTTGGGCTTCCCTTGTGGCTTAGCTGGTAAAGAATCTGCTGTAATGTGGGAGACCTGGGTTCAATCCATGGGTTGGGAAGATCCCCTGGGGAAGAGAAAGGCACCCACTCCAGTATTCTGGCCTGGAGAAGTCCACGGACTGTATAGTCCATGGGGTCACAAAGAGTCGGACATAACTGACCTTCACTTCACTCCAGCTATTAATAAATAGCTATTTCAAAATTGAAAACTACTTTTTATCAGAAGATTCTATAAAGAAAATCAAAGGAGAAACCACAAGCTGAGAGATATGTAATGCATGAACAGATGAAAGAATAGCATCCAGAATATATAAAGAACTCTTACAAATAATTAATACTAGCAGTTCAGGAAATAAAAGATTAATGGCACAAAATACGAGCAGGCAATCCTCCATCAGAAACTGAAGGGCTGGTAAACTCTGACCAAGACGGCTGTGATGTCCCTTAGCTTGACAAGTTTAGGCTTCTGAAACTTATTGTAAATTCTGCCTCTGTAATTTGAGATGTAAGTGTTCTTAAAAAGCCTCTTGGTGGTTTTGTAAGCTAAAAGTGTCTTTCTTAAGGCCCTGGGGGGTCAGCCTTTGAAACAGAAGGATTAAGAGAGACAGTGTCCCTACCCCTCATCTCTGTGGAAGGGAAGCCCAGAACGGGTCAGTCATAGAGAAGACAAGTGGAAACCCAGAGATAACTGAAAGTGTTGGACACACCCCATGTGTTGACCTCCTTCCTGATGTCCTCTAGTATTCTGCTGGCTCACCTCAGGATTTAAAAACCTTCCTGCCCTTTGTTTCAGCAGGCTTGAGTTCACGCTACATTCTTTCTATCATTGATATAGCCTCGAATGAAGTCTCCTTACCTGTTTAAGTTTGATCATGCAACTTCTGCTTTGATACTTCTGCTAAGTAGCTTCAGTCATGTCCGACTCTGCATGACCCCACAGACAGCAGCCCACCAGGCTCCCCTGTCCTGGGATTCTCCAGGCAAGAACACTGGAGTGCGTTGCCATGTCCTTCTCCAATGCATGAAAGTGAAAAGTGAAAGTGAAGTCGCCCAGTCATGTCTGACTCGTAGCGACCCCATGGACTGTAGCCTACCAGACTCCTTTGATACCTCTAATCAGGAAAATTATAAAACTGCACATGCATACCATTTCACAGCCATCAGAATGGCAAATGTTAGACTAGAGAGCAATAGGAACTCTTCTGCAATCTTGGTATAAATGTAAAATGGCAGAATCCTTTTGGGGTACAGTCTGATAATCTTGATAGGTTTAAAGTGTTTATCCTCTGATTCAGCAGCCCTGTTTTTAGATACTGTAGGAGAGGGAACATTTACCTCTCTCCTTTTAGGTTGTTTTGGCTGGTGTGATAATTGACATAAGACAAAGTATCAAGAGAAAGGCAGTTTAATTTTGTATGTATGGGCACCCACATGGTTAAAAGAGTGGCTCCTAGACAGTGAGACAGTCGAGGCTTATATGCCATCCTGAGCTAAGGAGAGGAGGGTAGGTGTCTGGAGCTACAAAGGGGAGGAAGATGGGAAGAGCAAATACTAGGTGCNGGAACATTTACCGCTCTCCTTTTAGGTTGTTTTGGCTGGTGTGATAATTGACATAAGACAAAGTATCAAGAGAAAGGCAATTTAATTTTGTATGTATGGGCACCCACATGGTTAAAAGAGTGGCTCCTAGACAGTGAGACAGTCGAGGCTTATATGCCATCCTGAGCTAAGGAGAGGAGGGTAGGTGTCTGGAGCTACAAAGGGGAGGAAGATGGGAAGAGCAAATACTAGGTGAACAAATATTTTCCATGCCTTACAGGAACAATGGGGCACAGAAAGGACTTTGAACAAAGAAGTCCTGTTGAGCTCCCCTACCTTACCATGGGGTTTCCCAAGTGGCTCATTGGAAAAGAACCCGCCTGCCAACGCAAGAGAGGCTAGTTTGATCACTGGGCTGGGAAGATCCCCTGGAGAAGGAAATGGCAACCCACTCCAGTATTCTTGCCAGGATAATCCCATGGACAGAAGGAGCTTGGTGAGCGGTAGTCCATGGGGTCATGAAGAGTTGACGTGACTGAGCAACTAAGCATGCATGCACAGCTTACCACACTATCCCATACTCTTTGTAGTTACCTCTGGTGGGAATTCTTTTCCTGAACCAGGCTCCTCATTTAAATTCTTACAAGGGGGAGGTAAAGAGGTTTTCTTGAGTCCNCTAGATTAATACCAGTTTGAGCCCTTAGCTGGAGAATTAGAGATTATTTTGAGCTTGAGAAATGACCTCGATTCATAGAATTGGAGAGACTGAATTTTGCGTTCATTGTTCATATCACTGAAAACATCTCTATTTATTTATATTGGTTGATGCAAATGTGGTGCCCACAGAACAGAAACTGACTGTATGTCTTAAAGTCTTTTGAAATGAATGTATTAATGTTAATTATATTCATGCATTATTCAATTGGTGCTATTTTCCCTTTATGAATATATATATTATAAAACATGTATATTATTATATAAAATAGGACTTATTTCATGCAAAGAACTAAGCAAACATTCCAAAACTACTTGCAAATTGTGTCATACACCAGGATTTTAAAATATTCTCCCTAAAATCTAAAGTATTGCAAGATTGCTTGAATACTGGCATGTTCTCAACTGTAGGGCTTTAAATTTAATGTGTTAGCAATCAAATCACATCAAAATATTTTCTGATTACAAGCACAATATGCTTATTTAATGTTTTAGTTCATTTAAAAATACTGAAAAGATCCAAAGGATATTAATTTAGAATTCTATTATTAAAAAAAGAATATGTTGAACTATACAGATATTTTTTTTCTGTTTTGAAGGAAGTGCAACTGTATGGTTTTTGATAAAATGATAAAGCAGTCCTTAGTTATACATACTCTTTTTTTGTGCATTTGGCTCAGCCTCATAATACAGATCCTAGCTTAAAAATTTATCTTCCAAGTTTTTTCTGGGATCACCTGATCTAAGGTAAGTAATTACACATTTTATTCACATACTGGCACCACTGGATATTAGTAAGCAATAATAACAATATCTGTTTTTCACCATTGAATTGACAGTACCTCAAAGCATGCTGCTAGACAAAGTAAGAGGGTTTAGGAGAGAAAGAATGTGAAATTTTCATTTGAGGAAATGGAAAATCAGACATCACTGACAATTGTGATATGATTCTCTCTCTTTGCCTTGATGCCATGAATTTCCAATAACACTAAGCAAGACACTTTTGTGTTGCTTTCTCACCAGTGTTCATTCTACTTAGCTGCAGTCAAAACAGAAACTGATAATTGAGTTTAACTTGAGTTCCTGTCACTGTCAGAGACAGTGCAATTCAGGGATCCTGTGAGGGACTAATAATGATTGCCAGGCATGGTAATATGAATAGGTTCAGAAATAAAAATGGTAGGATTAGTGTGTGGGAACGCAATGAAACTGGATTTTTCATATTACAGTAGATGAGTTTTGATTGTTAGAGTTGAGAATGCTTGAAGTGTACTTTCTAACGTGCTGTCATTGATAATGAAAAAGCCAAACAGATAACAAGAGGATAGGCTAGAGAATGTGAGGGAAAATATATTTGTAGATGAAGCAGTTGAGTACTAGGACAATGCTGTTCACTAGAAAGATTATGTAAGCCCCAAATGTGAGTGACATGTGTAATTTAAAATTCTTATTAAACACATAAAAGGAAAAAGAGACATGTAAAATTTATTTTAATTTAATAATGTATTTTTAATCCAGTATATAGAAAATATTATGTTTTACATTGAATTATTATACTATTTTAATGAAATATTTACATTTTATAGATTATGTTTGCATAGTAAGTCTTTGAAATGTTATGATTTTATAGTTTTATATACTTTAATTCCAGTTTCAGTTCATCCTAAGTTTTTATCAGCTACATGTGACTGGTAGTTGCTAATATATTGGACAACAAATAACTAAAAGTCAATAACATTAATGTACCTGGAAAAGCCTATATTTGGAAGTGAAATACCACATTTCTCATCGACTGTAGATGAAATCACAAGAGAAATTAGAAAATATTTTTAATTGAATTACATTGAAAATATAGCTATCAAAATTTACAGAATGTAGCTAAAGCAGTGTTTAGAGGTAAATGTAATTTTAAATTATGTTACTAAATAAAACAAAAATAAAATACATTTCTATGTGTATTATGGGAGAAGGCAATGGCAACCCACTCCAGTACTCTTGCCTGGAAAATCCCATGGGAGGAGCTTGGTAGGCTGCAGTCCATGGGGTCGCTGAGTCAGACACGACTGAGCGGCTTCACTTTCCCTTTTCAGTTTCATGCATTGGAGAAGGAAATGGCAACCCACTCCAGTGTTCTTGTCTGGAGAATCCCAGGGATGGGGGACCCTGGTGGGCTGCCGTCTGTGGGGTCGCACAGAGTCGGACACGACTGAAGTGACTTAGCAGCAGCAGCAGCATATGTATTATATTCTTACTGTTGCTACAATATATTACCATAAATTTAGTGACTTAATGCACAGAACTATAGTATCTTACCATTTGGAGGTCAGAAACATGAAAACAGATCTTATGAGGCAGGGCTGCATACCTCCAGGAGGTTCTACAGGAGAAGAGCTTCCTTTCCTTTGCTAGATTTTAGAGGCTGCCTGTATTCCTTGGCTCATGACTCCTTCCAGCAATGTGGTTACTCTGACTTCTACTTTTATTTTTTTCTTGTTTAGTCATAAGTCATGTTTGACTCTTTTTGTGACCCCACAGACTGTAGCCTGCCGGGTTCCCCTGTCCATGGGATCTCCCAGGCAAGAATATTGGAGTGGGTTGACATTCATTTCTCTAGGGAATCTTCCTGACCCAGACCCAGGGATAGAACCTGTGTCTCCTGCACTGACAAGAGGGTTGGCCTCCAGAAAAGCCCATCTCTGCTTCTATGATCTTCTCTAATTTTGATTCTTTTGCCTTCCATTATAAGGAACTTAAAGATTACTTTCTGCCCACCAGTATAATCCAGAAATCTCCCCATTTCTATATCCCTAATTTAATTGCACCTTCAATGTCCCTTTTGTCATGTAAGGTAATTTGCTCATAGGTTTGGAGGACTGAAATGTGGGTATTTTGGGGGAGGTATTATACTGCCTACCATATTAAAGTCCCAAAATGAGAAACTAGGGGAAAAAAAGAGCAAAGTAAGTTGAAAAGAAATAGAAATAAATACTGAAGATGATTGCAGAAATCCAATTTAAATAACAAACAAGCAAGTATAGCTGAGTGATCGATATGATCAAGAAAATTGGCAGACCTCCAAATTGGACTGGTCATTAAAATCAAGAAAGAATCAATGCATCAATATCAGAAATAAAAATAAGGATTTTCATAACAAATCCTACTGACATTAAAATGATAAAAAGATTATGGAAAAATAATTGCAATAAATTCAACTACTTAGATGAAGTGAAATTTTCCTAAAAATACAACTCACTAAGGGAAAAGAAAGGGAAAGTTTGAATAAATCTCTATTAAAGAAATTAAAATTTTTATTCAAAACTTACATAAAAGAAAACCCAGTCCTACATAATTCACAATTTCACTAAATTCTATTGAATATTTAAGAATAAAACACCAATACTACATGTTATTTTTTTTTCAGAAAATAGAAAAAGAACTATTTTGCTGACATAACACTCATATACCAACATCTGACAAAAACATAATTTGTTAAAATATGGTTACATTAGTGCAAATGCAATTATACGTGAAATATAGAAATAAACTGAGCATTAAGAATGCATCTTGTTTTGTGGCAGGGGTACACAATTACTTTATATGTTCCCACATACATGTTTACTTAATTTAGTGGACACATTATTTAACAAACACAGCAATTTTAAGAGAAAGCAATACACTATAACTTGACATTTCATGCTTTGTAAAACACACTTGGTGCCTGAAACTGGCTTCATTCTGAGAAAGCTCTGTAAAACTTGAATTTGATGATGGTCTACAGGAGTAATTGTTAAGTTTTAGTGTAAGAATCACTTGGAGGTCTTAGTAAACACATATGACTGGGGCCTCCACCCAGGGGTTCTGATTTAATATGCATGGAAATGTACATTTCCAGTAGGATCCCAAATGATATTGATGCTGCTGGTTCTGGCACCATATTTTGATAATCATATGCCTACAGTGAAAATCATATCGAAACTAGTATTTCCTTGGGAAAATTTGAGAAAAGTTTCTAAGAACTTAGGGACTGTTTGTATTACCTGAGAATTCATCCATGAATATCATCACCAGAGAGCCTAGGAGACAACTTCTTTAAGGGAAAAGAAAAACTCACCAGTGATGAGAGTATCAACATACTGAGAAGCTCAATAGTGACTGTCTTTAATCTTTAACAGTGACTAGGGTTGACATTAGGAATGTTGCCATGGAAAGTGAGTTCTCTAACATCTGATATGAAACAATCCCAGAATTACAAAGACAGGGTAACTACATTTAAGCAGCCAAGTTCAGTTCAGTTCAGTTCAGTTCAGTCGCTCAGTCATGTCCGACTCTTTG
>SJYX01018867.1:202941-214917 GCA_006410675.1 Oreotragus oreotragus
TTCTTCACAGTCCAACTTTCACATCCATACATGACCACAGGAAAAACCATAGCCTTGACTAGGCGGACCTTAGTCGGCAAAGTAATGTCTCTGCTTTTGAATATACTATCCAGGTTGGTCATAACTTTTCTTCCAAGGAGTAAGCGTCTTTTAATTTCATGGCTGCAGTCACCATCTGCAGTGATTTTGGAGCCCAAAAAAACAAAGTCTGACACTGTTTCCACTGTTTCCCCATCTATTTCCCATGAAGTGATGGGACCGGATGCCATGATCTTCGTTTTCTGAATGTTGAGCTTTAAGCCAACTTTTTCGCTCTCCTCTTTCACTTTCATCAACAGGCTCTTTAGTTCTTCTTCACTTTCTGCCATAAGGGTGGTGTCATCTGCATATCTGAGGTTATTGATATTTCTCCCGGCAATCTTGATTCCAGCTTGTGTTTCTTCCAGTCCAGCGTTTCTCATGATGTACTCTACATAGAAGTTAAATAAGCAGGGTGACAATATACAGCCTTGACGTACTCCTTTTCCAATTTGGAACCAGTCTGTTGTTCCATGTCCAGTTCTAACTGTTGCTTCTTGACCTGCATATAGATTTCTCAAGAGGCTGGTTAGGTGGTCTGGTATTCCCATCTCTTTCAGAATTTTCCACAGTTTAGCAAAGGAAACATCATTTAAGCAATGAGAGTAGCAATCAGAATGCCATCTGATGATTAAGAACACCTCTGCAGTAGACACCCCTTTCTTGGGCATGCACAATGTGCCCATTCTGAAATGTTCAGCCATTTATATCTTCCATAGTCTTTTTTGTCACTGACTTCTCAATCCTCTTTCTTGTGAGTCCTTGACCATTCAGCCAAACTATTGCCAGGGTTTTCAGATTTATTCCTGAGTAGGCTTGAATGCTTGAACTTTCCCACTAATTCAGATTATGCCATTGTATAATGTAGAGTAAACTGTAATTCACAGTTAGATTTCTTCCTTCTCAGTCATTTGGTCATAATGAACTTCTGAGGATACCATAGCATGGATATAAGGACAAGAGGCAAAGCAATAGGAATAAGTATCAGGAGTCCAAGTCACCATCTCATTCAACCTACATTAATTTCTGAGTCTACCTGAGCTCATTTTCTTATAAATCATTTTCATTTGATGATACTCAGATGCTGCACATGCCCTGCCCCCCACCCCACTCCAGTGCTCCTTGTGAAGAGTTAGATCAGACAGTGATAAGTTCATAATGGGAAGCTTAGATCTCATGATGACTGGATGCTCCTGGTTAGGCATTCACTGTCTACCCAAGTCCATTAACAAGCCATAGTTATTTGTCAAAAGGAGAATAGACACCTGCAGAAGAAGGGAGATATACCAGAGCTCTGGGCTATGAATTTCCCATTGGTCTTTTCAGAGGTTTCTTACAACATTGGTTCTTCAAGCATCAAAGATTCTTTTAGATCATTAGTTCAAGTTTCAAGTCTTAGGGCAGCTGTTACTACAGTTTGGATTTGATGGAGAGCTTATCTTGCTATGGTCTTGAAGGAAATGTAAGTCTAAAAGGTGAACCTATGGTGAGTTGATAGCTGGCTTCTCTGATGGCTCAGGGTAAAGATGCAATTCAGGAGACCCCTGTTTGATTCCTGAGTCGAGAACATCCCCTGGAGAAGGGATAGGCTACTCACTCCAGTTCTTGGGCTTCCCTTGTGGCTCAGCTGAGAAAGAATTCACCGACAATGCGGGAGACCTGGCTTTGATCCCTGGGATGGGAAGATCCCGTGGAGAAGGGAAAGTCTACCCACTCCAGTATTCTGGCCTGGATAATTCCATGGACTGTATAGCCCATGGGGTTGCAAAGAGTCAGACACGACTAAGTGACTTTCAATTTTACTTTCAAAATGAGTTGATATAGCTCACACAACTATGGCATACTTAACTTCCAAAATCCTCAAATGCCTAAAATGATTATCTTTTTTTTTTCAGAATAAGTGCTATGAGGCTTGACAGCTTAGTTTTCACTTTAATGGAAATATCTCAATATGCTGAAAATCACAGAACTCCTACAAACTTTATTGAGTGAAAAATACCTTTGACTTTTTTTCAGGTTGATATCCCACTGTCTACTTTATACATGTTTTACTGAGGCATCTAAAACATTTGCTTTCTGTTCACAAGTCAGATCAGTGTAAAAATCATTAACATAGTGGGTTAAGCTGATGTTTCGTTAAATTTCAAGGTTAAAAATCTTTGGAGACAATTTCTACCTCTTGCCAAATGGAATAAGATTCATCGAATTTGCTCTCCTAAAATAAACAACTAAAAACCTAAAATATAGAAACAATTGTTTTCAGATATTGAATATATGACAAAAAAAGAAACAAATGACTAAGTTCTGATATTACCATAAATTAAAGTCTGAAGAGAATTTTCTAGCTATAGCAAAGGAAGGAGGAGCCTATCAGAGCACAAAGATGTCCTTGAATGGAGGATATAGAGATAGAATCCTTGGGAGTTCCTGGAATCTTGTTTTTGCAAAAGAGGGTTCCAGAGAAGAGGTATGCATACTGAAGCAGAGCTCTAAAGCCCTGTTACTCCATCATGGCTGGAAGAAATTTGATGATGGATATATATATATATATTTTTTTATTCTCGCAAATATTGAGATTTGCTGTGGATTGTATTTAAACTCTTTGGAGACAGATTGATGTCTTCATAGTTTATTAGGTGAAACCTGAGCAGTCTTAATCTAGAGCTCATTGTCCTGCACAGCCACCTAAAACTGGATAAAATGCATGACATAATACATTGAATATCATGTAAAAGTCAGTGATCCTTGAGAGACAGGGAACAGATTCTGTAAGCACAAAATTGCCTAAATGAACTATTTGAGAGATATAGGATTGAGAATAACCCATCTCCACCAGCTAGCATGAGAAGTCTCATAATTCAGTTAACACTGACCAAAGTATTCAGAAAGCTTTTGCCTTAGTAGAGAAGATAATTATTGCTAGACAACATACTGTATCAGTACCACCTAAAAGAGATTCATATTAGTTTATTTCAAATCCATGGCCAAAGAATCATTTATATAAATGTAATAGAATCATTAAATTTTTTTTTCTATTTCTACTGAATATGCAAATATGGTCACAAATGACAAATTATTTTCTTCTTTCAACAAATTGAAACAGGAATACTTGCACAAACCTTACTTATTAAACAAACACTTATTTACTTATTATACAAATCCATAAAAAAACAAGTTTCAATTCAAATGTTATCTAAATTTTCATATACATTAGTTAAATAAGGTTGCTGTTTTAAGCCACAGTATAGCTAGTTATTGTAGTTGGGTCATGCTGTTTTATTGTGATAATGAGCTCAAATATTTCACTGGTGATATATAAATATTGAGAAAATGCTCTGTCAAAATTTGTTAAAACTCAACCCCACTAGTCTAGGCCATTTGAAATATACTGCCAAAGATTCCATGCAGACAGTCAAGTGAGAAATTACATGTTTAATTTATCGTTGAAAACATAAAAGCACCTTTTCTTTAATGATTTGTATATTTTCTTATAAGTTTAATGATATGAAGATAATACCAGGAATACTGGTACTGGTATAAACACACACTTTTTAATGTACTCTTCAAGTGTGAATTCTTAGTCAATCTGACTCTTTGAGACCCCATGGAGTTTAACCTGCCAGGCTTCTCCATCCATGGGGATTCTCCAGGCAAGAATACTGGAGTGGGTTGCCATGCATTCTTCCAGGGGATCTTCCCAACAGGGATTGAACCTAGGTCTCCTGCATTGCAGGCAAATTCTTTACCAACAGAGCCACCAGGGAATTGCATATAAACAATATTCATGTAGATAGGTTTAAATAATTTAAAATGATAATGTGTGCCAACTTATAAACAGTGCCACCACCTATACCAGAAATTGTAGGTATAGATCAGGCTATTCTGCTGTTATAATGGTAGGATTACAACTAGATCAGGCATTTAATAAACACATGAGGAGATCTATAAAAATAAGTCATGTAAGTATTTTTTGTTCAATTAGAAAAAATAATTTTAAGATTAAACCATCTAGAAAAAAATCCTTTGATATTTTCTTTCAATACATTCTTAAGTAGATGTGAAATAGATATGAAATGTTAAAATATTCATTGTAATATGAATCTAGCAAATAGATCTTCTAGAATAAGTTCTCTGTTAGCTTGTAAAATGGTCCTGAATTATTTAATGTATTTCTAAGATCTTCAGTGAATCATGGCCCAATAATTTTTTCATGAGTTCAGTCATCACAATGGTAGAATTTTAAGGTTTTTAAAATTCATTTTGTTTTTCCTACTTTGAGGAGAGTAAAATCACTCTTCAGGTCATATAGACCTTATTTCCCTAAATTGATAATGCCTGATTTCACAGCTTTTGGATAAATGTGAAGATACAATATGTTCAATGTGAAATTCAGATATTTCTTATTTTCTGTTTCTGCTTAGGTATCAAAACTCAAAAAATTGAAAAGTAGAGGGCCTGAACTGCTATGAGATTTATATAGAACTAGTCAAGAATTAATCTCAAACAGTCTGATGATTTGCAGGGCATTACAAACCTCAAGGAAATATAAAGGAAGGCTCTGGAAATGATCAGGGACTTGGTAATAAGCATTTCTTAGCACAGCACTGGCTTCTAATATTGTATTTTTTCCCTTATCCCTCCAGTTACATGAAATGATTTCCAATATTTGTATTTAGAAATCCTAGTATGCAACCACTGGAACTTGGGGGAGGAGGGAAAAAAAAAAAAAAACGTGGACCAATTCCTGAGTCCCTAGTGATTTAAACAAACATCCTAAAGCTGAAGTAGATTGGAAGACCTGTAGTAAAAGAAAGTAGCTTACAAGTTATTGTAATCATGAAATAATATGTGTTTTCTGATGGGCCAAATGGACCTGTGGAGTGGAACCAGAGTTCAGTTATGATCAAAGGGACTTGATCCAAGAGGCTTAAAGTAGTGCGAGGGTGGGGTACATACATACATGCTTGTGTCTGGGGAGTTGTACTTGAAACTTTAGGAGAATGAATTTTAAAACATAGCTTTTGTGTTTCTGTGATGCCCAGACTGAACTATTATTCATCCATTCAGACATAACAGCCTAGCCACATTTATCTGATTCCTCTCTTCATTGATCCTGAGTTTGTATAATTTTAATTCATACCTTGTTGTAGATGAAAGAACAGAAAGCCGTGTTTCCTCCTGGGAGGACCTCAACTGAGTCTGGACAGAGAGAGCGCCAAGTTGCCAGGTGCCAGAGTAGCTGATTAAAGCAACAAACCCGACAGGTAAGAATTAGGTCTTTAATCACTTAATGAGAGGGTGCTAGGTCAGAGTCTGAAACGCAATACTCCAATTCTTCCTATTGTATTTTCACCCATGGAAGAGCCCCGAGCTGGAGGATCAGGTGGATCAGCATAGGCACTGATGTGGTCATTCTATATTTTGAGGGAGTCCAGACCGAATGGCAACCCACTCCAGTATTCTTGCCTGGAGAAGCGGAGCCTGGCGGGCCACAGTCCATGGTGTCGCAAAGCATCGGACATGACTGAGCGACTATCCACGTGCCTGAGCAAAAGGCTCTGGCAGTTTTATGGACCCTGGACCTGGGGGAGGCAAAGGGAAGAACCAAGAGTGAAAGTGCTGGGTTCTGAGAAAAGTGCCTCCAAGCTTTCTCTCTCTTGCCCCACTTAAACGCCCTAAAAATACCATGCTCAAGGCCTCAGATACGAGACCTGGGAATGCAGGTGACTAGACTAGGAATGTCAATATGCAAAGACAGTGGCTGGACAGAGTGCCAGCATCCCTGACAACAACTCCTAGTCTGCTGTGGGGACGGCAGCTCTTCCCCAAGGAGCCTGCGGAAAAAAGCTTTGTTAATACCTGTGATGGGGCCTGAAAAATCACACATGGGTTTTAAATCAGGAGGAACCAGACTCCTCACCTCCCTTCCAAATAGAAGATTTCTACAGCCAATATAGATATTAAAAGAGAAAGAGGAATAAGCCTTATTTGGATGAGACGTTGGTATTTTGTCAGTAAACTGGAATTTTGTTCTTAAATATTTCTATAAAACCTTTGAAATATGTATAGGACTACGGGTCTGGGAACTAAAGATACTGGTGAGGATATGTAAAGCTTCTCTCTGATTGAATGCTACCCGGTCAGCTTGACTGATAAATTACACATAGTTATGTTAAAATATTTCACATTTGAATTTTGCTTCTTATTATGAAGGCAGTATATATTTGGTATAAGAAGCTAACTGCTTAAGTATTAAAATAAGTAAGGTATAAAATTATTGTCAGGTGCCCTGTGTTCCATGAGTTTATGTCCCTAGACAAGTTCCTCTTTGCTCATACAAACATATTGAGGCCTATAGAATATGTATTTCTTTTTGTCTGTATGTCTTTGTTTTAATTTACTAAATAAAATCATACAACTTTTTCTAATATTCCACTCCCCTAGTGCCTGCTGTATGGTTGTTGTTCAATAGCTCAGTCATGTCTGACTCTTTGTGACCCCATGGACTGCAGCACACCAGGCTTCCCTGTCCTTCACCATTTCCCGGAGCTTGCTCAAACTCATGTCCACTGAGTTGGTGATGCCATCCAACCATCTCATCCTCTGTCGTCCCCTTCTCCTCCTGCCTTTGATCTTTCCCAGCATCAGGGCCTTTTCTAATGAGTCAACTCTTCACGTCAGGTGGTCAAAATATTGGAGCTTCAGGTTCAGCATCAGTCCTTCCAGTGAATATTCAGGATTCACTGATTTCCTTTAGAATTGATTGGTTTGATCTCCTTGCTGTCCAAGGGGCTCTCAAGGGTCTTCTCCAACACCACAGTTCTGAAGCATCAACTCTTCACTGCTCAGCCTTCTTTATGGTGCAGCTCTCACATCCATATATGACTGCTGGAAAAACCATAGCTTTGACTAGACAGACCTTTGTCAGTAAAGTAATATCTTTGTTTTTTAATACACTATCTAGGTTTGTCACAGGTTTTTTTTCCAAGGAGCAAATGTCTTTTAATTTCATGGCTGCAGTTACCATCTGCAGTGATTTTGGAGTCCAAGAAAACAAACCTCTCACTGTTTCCATTGTTTCCTCATCTGTATATTTACATATGCTCTATATTTAAAGTTAACTTGTGGTGAGACCTAGTCATGTGATTGTTTTGCCAGTTCTAAGCATAGGAACAACTGAGGTCGAATTAGTATCCACAAAGCACATAATGAACACTGATGCTATTATTATTAATTTCTTGATTTCACATAAGTGTCCAGTTGGTTTAGCATGCGACCATGGAAAAACAAATCCTCTAGTAATTTGAAGAAAATATAGTTGAGTTTTCCAGTGCTGAGTCCTGTGAGGAAGAGGGGAGAACCACAGATGTAAGAGCAACAAGAGGCGGGTTTGTTGTCAGGCGCCACAGCAGATGTCCTCGAACAACGGTCAGCGAGAAACATCAGGAAACGTCTGTAGGGTCACTGGGGTGACAGAAAAACAGAGACCAACTCAATTGTTACCATGAGATGGAAACTTTCTGCCACATCCAGGTACTAACTTGAATTGGAAAAAGCAGAAAAGTCCCTTTTGAATCGGGTGGAGGGAGGTTTGATGACAACTTTTAATTTTAATTCAATGAGAATATTCAAAATGGGATGTATTAGGCTAAAAAACTGATTTAAATTTTAAAATGATTATCTACTTTTCATTGATAAGATTCAACAAAATATTTGTATCCTGTCAAGAATGGACATGAGCCTTCCTGAGCAATTTAAGCTTTGTTATAAATAATACAGAAAACTATATATCTTTCACATATTTGGAGTGAAGAATAAAAATTTCACCTTGATTCTAGAAGTGAGATAAACAATTCAAGAAATTATCATTGAATGAAAATGAAAGGTATATAAACAACATTGTATACAATTAGGGGATGAATGGGATAGAATTTTGAAAGTTAAAGAGGAGTAACTATTAACTCAGCTTCTTCCATGATAGGATATTAATCTCTATGATTTAATTTAAAATATTGTTTAGAATAAAGAAAACAATATAACTTCAAACTCCTCATAGTATTCCATTTTTTCCTCTTTGCCTTGGAGAAACCGACATCACTTGTGGGGAAGAAGTAGTCTTTGATTCCACAATTCCTTCTGTTTTTCACCACTAAACAAAAGTAAAATCTAGTATTTTGTAATATATGAAATACACATATACACACATACATATACCCATGTACTCATGGGTTTGATATTTCTGTGTGTGTATGTGCGTTTGCTCAGTCATGTCCAACTCTTTGCAACCCCATGGACTTATAACTTGCCAGGCTCCTCTGTCCATGGGATTTTGCAGGCAAGAATATTGGAGCCAGTTTCCATTTCTTACTCTAGGGTTTTCTCTATAATATAGTCATTTATACAGTCACACATGAGAACAATAGTTAACTTATCTAAACTTTTCTCTGTGGGACTTAGTGCTAACTCAGGATTTTATAATTTGGTCCATGCAACTATCCTCAAACTGCACAGGAATATTTTTAAATGACTACATATCCACAGTTGAATATAAGAATATTTATTCTAGGCAAGAAAAAGTTAAGACTTTCTGGGGGTGGTGGTTTAGTCACTAAGAAGTCATGTCCAACTCTGCGACCCCATGGACAATAACCCACCAAACTCCATGGGGTTTTCCAGGCAAGAATACTGAGATGGGTTGCCATTTGGCTGGTGCTCATAATCTGGTACATAAATTGGACACTATCTTAGCATTACATGTTAAATACAAAGCAGATCATTCAGCATAAATGCCAAAAATGACAACTTTACTCTAGAGTGTGTAAGTTCTCAGCAATCAACACCTTGCCTTCAGTTCGTCAAATGGGTTTCCCTGGTGGCTCTGTGGTAAAGAATCTCCTGCATTGGTAGGTAGATTGGTAGGTAGGTTCCATCCCTAGGTCAGAAAGATCTCCTGGATAAGAAAATGGCAACTCATCCCACTATTCTTGCCTGGGAAATCTCATGGACAGAGGAGTGTGGCAGGCTACAGTCCAAGGTGTCACAGAAAAGTCAGATATGACTTGGCAACTAAACAACAACTTGTCAAATATGGACTAAAAGGAATAACAGGAAAGTTATCACCTCCGAGTAGATGAGAAATAAAACACATGCATACTATCATAGGTATAGAATCTGTCTCTTATACACATCTAGATGTGTATAAGAGACAATATGACTTGGCAACTAAACAACAACTTGTCAAATATGGACTAAAAGGAATAACAGGAAAATTATCACCTCCGAGTAGATGAGAAATAAAACACATGCATACTATCATAGGTATAGAATGTATATTTCAGTAATAACTCTGTAAGTTAGTGCATAAAAATTCAGATATGCACTTAAGCATGGCTGGCTAGAGTATCTATTTGTTTATTGCTAAATAAGTTGTTGGAATGAAAATTAGGACTTAGAGAAGCCCAATGTTTCTGAAGTGAAAAATTGAAATGGGCATTAAGAATTTAGAGAATTTGTATTGCAAATAAACATTGAAATCCTTCATTTAAAAAAGTCACCCCATTTTCAGAATACCTCAGAGCATTCTAACATATTTCAATTCTTGTAATTTTCTATTATTTGATGTTCAGTTTTCTTTTTAATTTAAAAAGATATGTTTATATATGTATGGGAACTGATGTCTGTTAGAACTGAACTGACAAAAATAGTTTTCTCATTCAGAAAAAGCCTAAGTGAAATAATAGAACCTAAAGTATGCTACCCAGTTCACTGATGTCATCCCCTGTTTTAATTCAGTATTTTAATAGCCTATATAGTATATATATTGAGCTTCCCAGGTGGTGCTAGTATAAAGAATCTGCCTACAAGTGCAGGAGATGCAAGAGATGCAGGTTTGACCCCTAGGTTGGGAGACAACCCTGAATAGGAAATGGCAACCCAGTCGAGGATTCTTACCTGGAAAATTCCGTGGACAAAGGAGCCTGGTGGTTGGCCATCTATGGAGCCATGAAGAGTCAGATACAACTGAGTGACTGAGTACCTAGTATATATTAAAGTGATTTTTTTGCCTTTCACTTATATATATTCTTGTTAAATACTATAAAAATATCTGTGAATATAGATTCTTTGGGGAAGTAAATAAAAGAAACAGTGCCGTTGATAAATTTGTCTATGGATCTGAAAATTGTTAAATTCTGAATGAATAAAGCATCACTAACATCTTGGCAAGAGTTATTTGACATTATATAAGCAATCTGGGTCTTCCCAGGTGGCGCTACTGGTAAGGAACTTGCCTGCCAATTCAGGAGCCACAGGAGACAAGCGACTTAGCATTCAGCATGCAAGAGATCTAGATTGTTGTTTTCTGACTTTATAAGATACATTTATTTCAGAGTCAACCAAGAATTAGTTAATTTATACTATTTTTTAATCATGAAGCTATTAAAATTATTCAGGAAACTATGTAAAATGTTTATGAAATTATTTCCAAATTATCTGTGAGGAAGGAAAAAAAAAAGAAAGACTTTTCCAGTTATTTCCTTTGGGTGAAGAATTTATCCTAATTTTCAGCTGCTCAATCTCATTTATGCACATATGGCAAACGGAATAATAGAATCATTTGCTTTGCCCAACTTTTTATGTAATTTAAGTGAAATTTTTTCAGAATGGAACTACTTCCAGAGGACTTTTTAAAAAGCAACTTATTTCTATTATATTTCAAATACTTGTTTTATTTTTAAACTGGAAGGAAAGATTTTGACTTCTTAATGAAAAGCGATTAAATATAGATCCTTGGGTGTGGAAGATCCTCCAGAGAAGGAAATGGAAACCCACTATAGTCTTTTGCCTGGAGAATCCCATGGATAAGGGAGTCTGGTGGGCTACAGTCTTACGGTCACAAAGAGTCAGTCATGACTGAACCACTAACACATAACCAAATGAAAGGGGAATTTATGTTTTTTTAATTGACTTCTTACTTCAGGCAATGCAATTTTGTATTGTAAAATAGAAATTAGAACATGTTTATAATCTGCTTTATATTAAGTACACTCTTTATTGACTCTCCAACTTCAATGGATAGAACTTTGTAGGTTTTAAAAGTCATTTTCAAAGGACAACACATTTTCTGGTAGCCTATATATTTATCAAACTAATGCACAGTTGCACTCATCTCACATGCTAATAAAGTAATGCTCAAAATTCTCCAAGCCAGGCTTCAGAAATATGTGAACCATGAACTCCCTGATGTTCAAGCTGGTTTTAGAAAAGGCAGAGGAATCAGAGATCAAATTGCCAACATCCACTGGATCATGGAAAAAGCAAGAGAGTTCCAGAAAAACATCTATGTCTGCTTTATTGAGTATGCCAAAGCCTTTGACTGTGTGGATCACAATAAACTGTGGAAAATTCTGAAAGGGATGGGAATACCAGACCACCTAACCTGTCTCTTGAGAAATCTGTATGCAGGTTGGGAAGCAACAGTTAGAACTGGACATGGAACAACAGACTGGTTCCAAATAGGAAAAGAAGTACGTCAAGGCTGTATATTGTCACCCTGCTTATTTAACTTCTATGCAGAGTACATCATGAGAAACGCTGGAATGGAAGAAACACAAGCTGGAATCAAGATTGCCGGGAGAAATATCAATAACCTCAGATATGCTGATGACACCACCCTTATGGCAGAAGGTGAAGAGGAACTCAAAAGCCTCTTGATGAAAGTTTAAAAAGAGAGCGAAAAAGTTGGCTTAAAGCTCAACATTCAGAAAACGAAGATCATGACATCCGGCCCCATCACTTCATGGGAAACAGATGGGGAAACAGTGGAAACAGTGTCAGACTTTATTTTTTGGGGCTCCAAAATCACTGCAGATGGTGACTGCAGCCATGAAATTAAAAGAC
>SJYX01018867.1:215952-228992 GCA_006410675.1 Oreotragus oreotragus
AAGGAATGATGCTAAGCTGAAGCTCCAGTACTTTGGCCACCTCATGTGAAGAGCTGACTCATTGGAAAAGACTCTGATGCTGGGAGGGATTGGGGGCAGGAGGAGAAGGGGACAACTGAATATGAGATGGTTGGATGGCATCACGGACTCGATGGACATTAGTTCTGAGTGAACTCTGGGAGATGGTGATGGACAGGGAGGCCTGGCGTGCTGCGATTCATGGGGTCGCAAAGAGTCGGACACGACTGAGCGACTGAACTGAACTGAACTATATATTTATTTAAAAGTCTCAAAGTAATGGTTTCTACTTAGTAAAACTGAGCCTTATGAAATTGCTAATGTCTGAACTTTCTGACTAACAATAAAAATTTTATATGATTCAGACCAGAGACTGAAAACAGATTGCAAGTGCTAAATATTGAGTGAAATGGTCCATCTCAGCCCTGTAATAGTGTTTCTTTCTAGGGAAAGAGATGTTAAAAAGGAAACAGTTGGGAGTGTAGCTATGTATTTACAGTTTTTTAATTAAAAATAAAAGATAGATGAAAAAAATTTTCATTAACAAGAAATAAATTGCTTTGATATATATTTAATTATAAATACAAATAATGATGTGAAAAGACTATAATGCCTTCTATAGGGACGAACATTAACACCTTATTAAATGATGAGATAAAGCACAATCTAATATTAAAATTTAGGATTGAAGTGAAAGTCACTCAGTCGTGTCTGACTCTTTGCAACCCCATGGACTGTAGAGTCCATGGAACTGCAGGCCAGAATACTGGGGTGGGTAGCCTTTCTCTTCTCCAGGGGATCTTTCCAACCCAAGGATGGAAAGTAGGTCTCCCACATTGCAGGTGGATTCTTTACCAGCTGAGCCACAAGGGAAGCCCAAGAATACTGGAGAGGGTAGCCTATCCCTTCTCCAGCGGATAACTTCCAATCCATGAATCAAACCGGGGTCCCTGCATTGCAGGCGGATTCTTTACCAGCTGAGCTATCAGGGAAGCCCCAAATTTGGGAAGGTTACTTTAATTTTGTTTTAAGTAAAGAATAGTTAAGTTCTGATGAGAATATATTTCACTGGAAATTGAAAATACTATATTTTATTTGTATTCATAAAGCAGTGAACATAAAAATCTGATGACTGAGCAAAAATATTTTCGTATATCTAGACCAGCCTGAGTGTGTAGCTTGCCAACTCATGCTGAAGTTCTTGGGACCAGCTAGCCTCCATAGTCATGTGAGCCAATTCAGTAATGTAATTTGCCTTATAATAATAGTTATTATTACTAGTAATACAATTAATTGACAATAATAATAAGTACCGATACTGGTGTAGGTATCCTTCTAAGAAAAGGAAATGGCAACCTACCCCAGTATTCTTCCCTGGGAAATCCCACAAACAGTGTAGCCTGGTGTGCTATAGTCTACGGGGTTGCAAGGGGTCAGACATGACATAGCGTGTTATGTTATGTTATGTTATGTTATGTTATGTTATGTTATGAATGTAAAATACTATGTAGCCATTATAATTTTAAAATGAAGATATCCATAATATGTGAAGTTTAAGCCATATCCATAATACATGAAATTAAAAACATAACCATAATATGTAAAATTTAAAACATGAAGAAAGAAAGTCCAAGATAATCTTGCTTTATGATTTACTTAACAAATAATGCAAACAAAACAAAAACGAAAAACTAAAACTAAGACAATTTAGAGAAGAGAAAGTAAGGCAATAGACAGAGCAGTATGAGTTAAAGATAGGAAATTAGAGATTTAACAGTACTACTTAGTTTGAGATATCACCCCCTCAAAATGCATAAAACAAACATTCAAAACTCATTACTGCTAAAGATAGGCTAAAACTGAGAGCAGATTGGAAGGCTAACCTTCCATGATGCTGAATATTTACTTCCATGTGCATATCTGAATTAAAAACATCTCTATGTAGGTTATATGTATGAGTGTGGTTGGGGTTGATAGTGAGTTTCCATGACATGGTGGAAAGTATACTTAAATTAGAGAAAGATGGATTTTAGCTATGTCTCTGTCTTTAGCTGTAAGATTCTGGATACATTTCTTCCTCTCTTTTTATGAAAATACAATAACTATAGAATAACTATGTGTTTATTTTCCTATGTAATTTACAAAGTGATATTCAACATCTTACCAAACCAGAACTTGAACCCAGGTCTCCTGCATCGCAGATAGATTCTTTACCAGCTGAGCTATCAGGGACGCCCAAGAATACTGAAGTGGTTAGCCTATCCCTTCTCTAGCAGATCTTTCTGATCCAGGAATCAAACCAGGGTCTCCTGCATTGCAGGTGGACTATTTACCAACTGAGGGAAACCCTCAACATCCATGACGTGACATGAAGTCACTCAGTCATGTCTGACTCTTTGTGACCCGTGGACTGTAGCCCACCAAGCTCCTCTGTCCATGGGATTCTCCAGGGAAGAGTACTGGAGTGGGTTGCCATTTCATACTTTAAAAATCAACAGCATTATCTAGACAGTCGGTTGGGGGTGGTGGTGGTGGTGTTTTGCTCAAAATTTCAATCTATGATTTCTCTTTTCTCATTCTTACAGCTCTACTGTATCCATAAAACTTGTGGTACCAAGTAAGAGGTTTACTTCTTAAATAAATTCCTATTTCATATAAGAAAATGGGCTAGTGGCATTGTATTTAATAAAAAATGGGAAGCTAGTAATGTTTGGAACACTGACTAAGTTAAATGCACTATGTACCAAAATTTAAATGTTGCCATAATTCATAAGGCAATATCTAAAATTGGGATATATATTGGGGAAGCATGTGTGAATGTTTCAGCAAAATTTATAGAGGAATAACTTAGATGCTGTAACTGGGCATTACACTGGCAATGATTTCTATAATAGGCCAATGTTATGGACAAAGAAAAGATTCATGATATTAGCAGCTACTGTCATCTTGTGTAGAATAATTAAATCTTCTGAAATGATATGTGTGTGTATATATATATTTATTTATATATATGCTGACCACATGCCAAGCATTATACCAGGATCTAGAAACAAGATTAATTGATAATCTATTGGGGGCTACAAAGAAGTGAAATAAGAGCGGCCACATTAGAAATAAGTGCAGGTGTCCTAGAATATAAATCAACTTTTAATAATGAGTGACACGTAGTTTAACCTCATCACTCACAGTTTTAATGAGATTAAAAGTTGTCATTCAATAAATATTAAGATCGGTAGAGTGGCAAAGTACATTTATCTCCTTAAGATAGTGCATACACAATTACTTAATAGTCATATTGAATATGTAGAACAAAATGTGTGGAATTAACATTCCTGTTAAAACTAATGAATCTGAGAAACACTTTGGCCTCATAAAATATTTGCAAAATTACAGTAGAAGAAAAGGTCTAGAGTCTAAACATAGTCACTTCCCCTGTTCTATGGATTCACTGAGACATTTAAGATTGTTCTGCTATTCTGGGTGAGGCTGTGGAATACAAGTGCTTTAGAATTAATATGTCCTTTATTCCCCGATCTGTGCTTTTCCTGATTCTTGCTGCCAATAATTTAACTCTTCATTGCCACAGAAGTCCCTTTCACATGACCAACTTTTATGAAGGGAAAATATTCCTTAAAGCTTCACTTTTGTACAAATGCTTTTTCACTTTCCTCTAGTGTAATCTGTGTGTCAGAATACTTTCTCAGCCGAATCTTCAAGGAAATTTGTTTTTCTTTTATTCTCTATTACAAATAATGTGTATCCTTTAGAATGTGTTGAGATTACCATCATGAATAGAAATTCAGTATTACCCCTGTGAAAACTTTCTCGATATGTGATATGAAGTGAAGCCAAGTGAAGTGAAGTCGCTCAGTCATGTGCGACTCTTTGCGGCCCCATAGACTGAAGCCTACCAGGCTCCCCTGTCCATGAGATTTTCCAGGCAAGAATACTGGAATGGGTTGCCATTTCCTTCTCCAGGGATATGTGATACAGTTTTTCCAAATAATAATGCGTTCCTTTATTTATATACTTTCGTCCTCAGTTTCTGGACTTCCCTGGTGGCTCACACAGTAAAGCTCTGCCTACAATGAGGGAGACCTGGGTTCAATCCCTGGGTCAGGAAGAACTCCTGGAGAAGGCAATGGCACCCCACTCCAGTATTCTTGCCTGGAAAATCCCATGGATGGAGGAGCTTGGTAGGCCATATTGCATGGGGTCGCAGAGTCGGACACGACTGAGCAACTTCACTTCACTGTGATAAGTACCAAAAACTTGAATTATAAACTGAAACTACTTGTTCTCAAGTGTTTGATATGTGTTTATATGAGTATGTAGATGAAGCATTTTTTTTTCCTACAGGAGAAATGTGTAGTTTCAGTTCAGTTCAGTCACTCAGTCATGTCCAGCTCTTTGCGACCCCATGAAGCGCAGCACACCAGGCCTCCCTGTCCATCACCAACTCCCAGAGTTTACCCAAACCCATGTCCATTGAGTCGGTGATGCCTTCCAACCATCTCATCCTCTGTCGTCCCCTTCTCCTCCTGTCTCTTATACACATCTGAAATTAGAGATTTAACAGTACTACTTAGTTTGAGATATCACCCCCTCAAAATGCATAAAACAAACATTCAAAACTCATTACTGCTAAAGATAGGCTAAAACTGAGAGCAGATTGGAAGGCTAACCTTCCATGATGCTGAATATTTACTTCCATGTGCATATCTGAATTAAAAACATCTCTATGTAGGTTATATGTATGAGTGTGGTTGGGGTTGATACTTCAGCTTCAACATCAGTCCTTCCAGTTAATATTCAGGACTGATCTCCTTTAGGATGGACTGGTTGGATCTCCTTGCAGTCCAAGGGACTGCCAAGAGTCTTCTCCAACACCATAGTTCAAAAGCATCAATTCTTCGGTGCTCATCTTTCTTTATAATCCAAATCTCATATCCAAACGTGACTACCGGAAAAGCCATAGCCTTGATTAGACAGACCTTTGCTGACAAAGTAATGTCTCTGCTTTTTAATATGCTGTCTAGATTGGGATATTTTCATATCCCATGGCTATTTTTAAATCCTAGTGTTGTTGGTACTGACAGTATTAAATGGAGTAATGGCCATCACTTAAGTAGTCATGTAACTGGTTTTGTATAGAATCTTAGCATCACTAGAATCTGAACAGTTAGTTTGATTTGATACAAAACCAAAAATCATTTTGTGTTTTTTTAGAATGTAAAAATCTCTAGCTTAAATAAAAAAGCATTTTTAAACTTTTTCCTTAAATAAACCAGTCTTTTGCATGTATCATTTTGAATTATAATTTCTTCTGGGTATATGCCCAGGAGTAGGATTGTTGGGTCGTATGGTAATTCAATTTTTAGTTTTTTAACGAACCTCTATATTGTTATCCAGAGCAGCCTTACCAATTTACATTCCCACCAACAATGTAGGCAAGTACCCCTTTTCTCTACACCTTCTCCTACATTTGTTATTTGTAGATTTTTTGATGATGGCCATCTGACCAGTGTGAAGTGATACCTCAATGTATTTTTTATTTGCATTTCTCTAATAATTAGTGATGCTAAGCATGTTTTCATGTGCTCTTTGTATATCTGTATGTCTTTTCTTGAGAAATGGCTATTTAGATCTTCTACCCATATTTTTATTGAGTTGTTTGTTTTTCTGATATTGAGCTAAATGAGCTCTTTGTATGTTTTAGAGCTCAATCCCTTGTCAGTTGCTTCATTTACAAATATTTTCACCCATTCTGAGGGTTGTCTTTCTGTTTTATTTATGGTTTCCTTTGCTATGCAAAAGTTTTTAAGTTTAATTGGAGAAAGAAATGGCAACCCACTCCAGTATTCTTGCCTGGAGAATAACAGGGACAGAGGACCCTGGTGGGCTGCCATCTATGGGATGTCATAGAGCTGGACACAACTGAAGTGACTTAGCAGCAGCAGCAGAAGGTTCCATTTGTTTATTTATTTTATTTTCACTAGGTGGTAGATCAAAAAAGATCTTGATGTGATTGATGTCAGAGGTTTCTGCCTTTCTTTTTCTTCTAAGAGTTTTATAGTATCTGACCTTACATTTAGATCTTTAATCCATTTTCAGTTTATTTTTTATATGACATTAGATAGTATACAAATTTCATTCTTTTACATGTACCCATCCAGTTTTCCCAACACCACTTATTCAATACACTGTCTTTTCTCCATTGTATTTTCTTGCTTCCTTTGTCATAGATTAGGTGTGTGGGTTTATTTCTAGACTTTCTATCCTGTTACATGGATTTGTACTTCTGGTTTTGTGCCACTCCCTTACCTTTTAAAGCTTCTGTAGGCTGACTGTATTTCTTTTTCTTGGGAATGGTCTTAATTCCTGTCTCCTGTACAATGTCATGTACTTCCATCCATAGTTCTTCAGGCACTCTGTCTATCAGATCTAATCTCTTGAATCTATTTGTCACTTCTACTGTATAATCGTAAGGAATTTGATTTAGGTCATACCTGAATGATCCAGTGATTTTTCCTACTTTCTTCAATTTCAGTCTAAATTTGGCAAAAAGGAGTTCATGATGGGAGCCAGTCAGCTCCCAGTCCTGTTTTTGTTGACTGTATAGAGCTTCTCCATCTTTGGCTGCAAAGAATATAATCAATCTGATTCTGGAATTGACCACCTGGTGATGTCCATGTGTAGAGTGTTCTCTTGTGTTGTTGGAAGTGGGTATTTGCTATGACCAGTGTGTTCTCTTGGGAAAACTCTATTAGCCTTGGACCTAATTCATCCTGTACTCCAAGGCCAAATTTGCCTGTTACTTCAGGTGTTTCTTGACTTCCTACTTTTGCATCCCAGTCCCCTATAATGAAAAGAACATGTTTTTTGGGTGTTAATTCTAAAAGGTCTTGTAGGTCTTCATAGAACCATTCAAATTCAGATTCTTCAGCATTACTGGTTGGGGCATAGACTTGGATTACCGTGATATTGAATGGTTTGCCTTGAAAATGAGCAGAGATCATTCTGTTGTTTTTGAGACTGCATCCAAGTACTGCATTTTGGACTCTTTTGTTGACTGTGATGGCTACTCCATTTCTTCTAAGGGATTCCTGCCCACAGTAGTAGATATAATGGTCATCTGAGTTAAATCCACCCATTCCAGGCCATTTTAGTTCACTGATTCCTAGCATGTAGATGTTCACTCTTGTCATCTCTTGTTTGACCACTTCTAATTTGCCTTGATTCATGGACCTGACATTCCAGGTTCCTATGCAATATTGCTGTTTAAAGCATCAGACTTTGCTTCTATCACCAGTCACATCCACAACTGGGTATTGTTTTTGCTTCAGCTGCATCTCTTCATTCTTTCTGGAGTTATTTCTCCACTGATCTCCTGTAGCATATTGGGCACTTACCGACCTGGGGAGTTCATCTTTCAAAGTCATATCTTTTTGCCTTTTCATACTGTTCATGGAAATCTCCACCATGACCCATCCATCTTGGGTGGCCCTAAAGGCATGGCTCATAGTTTCAATGAGTTAGACAAGGCTGTGGTACACATGATCAGATTGGTTAGTTTTCTGTCATTGTGGTTTTCAGTCTATCTGCCCTCTGATGGAGAAGAAAGTGAAAGTGAAATCACTCAGGCATGTCCAACTTTTTGCGAACCCATGAATTGTCGCTATCAGGCTCCTCCGTCCATGGGATTGTCCAGGCAAGAGTGCTGGAGTGGATTGCCATTTCCTTCTCCAGGGGATCTTCCCAACCCAGGAATGGAACCTGGGTCTCTGGCATTGCATGCAGATGCTTTACTGTATGAGCCAAGAGGGAAGCATAAAAGGCTTATGGAAGCTTCCTGATGGGAGAGACTGAAAGAGGGGGAAACAGGGTCTTGTTCTGACGGGGATAGTCATGCTCAATCATCCAGTTTTCTGTTCTTTAATCCAATTTTCTGTTGATGGGTGGAGATGTGTTCCCTCCCTGTTATTCACCTGGGACCATGCTGGCTGCACAGGTGCAGGAGGGCTTAGAGAAGCTATCCCATGTTGAAGGTCAGGAAGGGCAGTGGTGAGGAGATACCCCTCATCTAAGGTAAGCAGCAGCCGCTGAACTTTGCTGGAGCAGCGGTGAAGAGATACCCAGTGCCCAAGGTAAGAGAAACCGTGTTGCAAGAGGGCATCAGTGGGCAGACACACTGAAACCATACTCACAGAAAACTACTCAATCTAATCACACTAGGACCACAGCATTGTCTAACTCAGTGAAACTAAGCCATGCCTGCGGGGCAACCTAAGATGGGCAGGTCATGATAGAGAGGTCTGTCAGAATGTGGTCCACTGGAGAAGGGAATGGCAAACCACTTCAGTATTCTTGCTTTGAGAACCCCATGAACAATATGAAAAGGCAAAATGATAGGATACTGAAAGAGGAACTCCCCAGGTCAGTAGGTGCCCGATATGCTACTGGAGATCAGTGGAGAAATAACTCCAGAAAGAATGAAGGGATGGAGCCAAAGCAAAAACAATACCCAGTTGTGGGTGTGACTGGTGATAGAAGCAAAGTCTGATGCTTTAAACAGCAATATTGCATAGGAACCTGGAATGTCAGGTCCATGAATCAAGGCAAATTGGAAGTGGTCAAACAAGAGATGGCAAGGGTGAACGTCGACATTCTAGGAATCAGCGAACTAAAATGGACTGGAATGGGTGAATTTAACTCAGATGACCATTATATCTACTACTGCGGGCAGGAATCCCTCAGAAGAAATGGAGTAGCCATCATGGTCAACAAAAGAGTCCGAAATGCAGTACTTGGATGCAATCTCAAAAACGACAGAATGATCTCTGTTCGTTTCCAAGGCAAACCATTCAATATCACAGTTATCCAAGTCTATGCCCCAACCAGTAATGCTGAAGAAGCTGAAGTTGAACGGTTTTATGAAGACCTACAAGACCTTGTAGAACTAACACCCAAAAAAGATGTCCTTTTCATTATAGGGGACTGGAATGCTAAAGTAGGAAGTCAAGAAACACCTGGAGTAACAGGCAAATTTGGCCTTGGAATGCGGAATGAAGCAGGGCAAAGACTAATAGAGTTTTGCCAAGAAAATGCACTGGTCATAGCAAACACCCTCTTCCAGCAACACAAGAGAAGACTCTACACATGGACATCACCAGATGGTCAACACCGAAATCAGATTGATTATATTCTTTGCAGCCAAAGATGGAGAAGCTCTATACAGTCAACAAAAACAAGACCAGGAGCTGACTGTGGCTCAGATCATGAACTCCTTATTTCCAAATTCAGACTTAAATTGAAGAAAGTAGGGAAAACCGCTAGACCATTCAGGTATGACCTAAATCAAATCCCTTATGATTATACAGTGGAAGTGAGAAATAGATTTAAGGGCCTAGATCTGATAGACAGAGTTCCTGATGAACTATGGAATGAGGTTCGTGACATTGTACAGGAGACAGGGATCAAGACCATCCCCATGGAAAAGAAATGCAAAAAAGCAAAATGGCTGTCTGGAGAAGCCTTACAAATAGCACTGAAAAGAAGAGAGGCGAAAAGCAAAGGAGAAAAGAAAAGATATAAGCATCTGAATGCAGAGTTCCAAAGAATAGCAAGAAGAGATAAGAAAGCCTTCTTCAGCAATCAATGCAAAGAGATAGAGGAAAACAACAGAATGGGAAAGACTAGAGATCTCTTCAAGAGAATTGGAGATACCAAGGGAACATTTCATGCAAAGATGGGCTCGATAAAGGATAGAAATGGTATGGACCTAACAGAAGCAGAAGATATTAAGAAGAGGTGGCAAGAATACACAGAAGAACTGTACAGAAAAGATCTTCACGACCCAGATAATCATGAGGATGTGATCACTAATCTAGAGCCAGACATCTTGGAATGTGAAGTCAAGTGGGCCTTAGAAAGCATCACTAAGAACAAAGCTAGTGGAGGTGATGGAATTCCCGTTGAGCTGTTTCAAATCCTGGAAGATGATGCTGTGAAAGTGCTGCACTCAATATGCCAGCAAATTTGGAAAACTCAGCAGTGGCCACAGGACTGGAAAAGGTCAGTTTTCATTCCAATTCCAAAGAAAGGCAATGCCAAAGAATGCTCAAACTACCGCACAATTGCACTCATCTCACACGCTAGTAAAGTAATGCTCAAAATTCTCCAAGCCAGGCTTCAGCAATATGTGAACCGTGAACTCCCTGATGTTCAAGCTGGTTTTAGAACAGGCAGAGGAACCAGAGATCAAATTGCCAACATCCGCTGGATCATGGAAAAAGCAAGAGAGTTCCAGAAAAACATCTATTTCTGCTTTATTGACTATGCCAAAGCCTTTGACTGTGTGGATCACAATAAACTGTGGAAAATTCTGAAAGAGATGGGAATACCAGACCACCTAACCTGCCTCTTGAGAAATCTGTATGCAGGTCAGGAAGCAACAGTTAGAACTGGACATGGAACAACAGACTGGTTCCAAATAGGAAAAGGAGTACGTCAAGGCTGTATATTGTCTCCCTGCTTATTTAACTTATATGCAGAGTACATCATGAGAAACGCTGGACTGGAAGAAACACAAGCTGGAATCAAGATTGCCGGGAGAAATATCAATAACCTCAGATATGCTGATGACACCACCCTTATGGCAGAAAGTGAGGAGGAGCTAAAAAGCCTCTTGATGAAAGTGAAGGAGGAGAGCGAAAAAGTTGGCTTAAAGCTCAACATTCAGAAAACGAAGATCATGGCATCCGGTCCCATCACTTCATGGGAAATAGATGGGGAAACAGTGGAAACAGTGTCAGACTTTATTTTTTTGGGCTCCAAAATCACTGCAGATGGTGACTGCAGCCATGAAATTAAAAGACGCTTACTCCTTGGAAGAAAAGTTATGACCAACCTGGATAGTATATTCAAAAGCAGAGACATTACTTTGCCGACTAAGGTCCGCCTAGTCAAGGCTATGGTTTTTCCTGTGGTCATGTATGGATGTGAAAGTTGGACTGTGAAGAAAGCTGAGCGCCGAAGAATCGATGCTTTTGAACTGTGGTGTTGGAGAAGACTCTTGAGAGTCCCTTGGACTGCAAGGAGATCCAACCAGTCCATTCTGAAGGAGATCAACCCTGGGATTTCTTTGGAAGGAATGATGCTAAAGCTGAAACTCCAGTACTTTGGCCACCTCATGCGAAGAGTTGATTCATTGGAAAAGACTCTGATGCTGGGAGGGCTTGGGGCAGGAGGAGAAGGGGACGACCGAGCATGAGATGGCTGGATGGCATCACGGACTCGATGGACATGAGTCTGAGTGAACTCTGGGAGTTGGTGATGGACAGGGAGGCCTGGCGTGCTGTGATTCATGGGATCGCAAAGAGTCGGACACTACTGAGCAATTGAACTGAAACTATGATGGAGGTAATGAAAATAATGGTGACCTCCTTCAAAAGGTCCCATGCATGCACTGCTACACTCATTGCATCCAAACCTGCAGCAAGCCTCCACTGGAGACTCCTGGACATTCCCGGGCAAGCCTGGGTCAGTCTCTTGTGGGGTCACTGCTCTTTTCTCCTGGGTCCTAGTGTGCTCAGTGCTCTGTTTGTGTCCTCCAAGAGTCTATTTCCCAGTTCTATGTAAGTGCTTGCAGCTCTATGGTAAGGTTAATGGAGACCTCCTCCAAGAAGGCTTATGCCATACCCACGTCTGCTGTACCCAGAGCCTCTGCCCCTGCGGCAGTCCACTGCTGACCCATACTTCCACAGGAGACACTCAAACACATTTCTGTCTCAGTCTCTGTGGGGTCTCTGGGTCCTTGTGTGAACACGGTTTGTTTGATCCCTCGACTGTCTCTGGCAGTAATGGGGTTTGTTTCTAAAAGTGAATTTTTTTGCCCCTCCTGTCATCTTGCTGGGGCTTCTCCTTTGCCCTTGGACATGGGGAATCTCTTCAAAGATGCTCCAGCCCTCTGCAGCTGCCTCTCCAGTATTTTTGACATTGTACAGGACAAAGGAATCAAGACCATCCCCTAGGAAAAAAAATGCAAAAAAAGCAAAGTGGCTGTCTGAGGAGCCTTACATATAGCTGTGAAAAGAAGAGAAGTGAAAGGCAAAGGAGAAAAGGAAAGATACACCCATTTGAATGCAGGGTTCCAAAGAATAGCAAGGAGAGATAAGAAAGACTTCCTCAGTGATCAGTGCAAAGAAATAGAGGAAGACAGTAGAATGGAAAAGACTAGAGATCTCTTCAAGAAAATTAGAGACACCAAGGGAACATTTCAGGCAAAGATGGGCACAATCAAGAAAAGAAACGGTAAGGACCTAACAGAAGCAGAAGATATTAAGAAAAGGTAGCAGAAATACACAGAACTATACAAAAAAGATCTTCATGACCCAGATAATCACAATGGTGTGATCACTCATTTAGAGCCAGACATCCTGGAATGTGAAGTCAAATGGGTGTTAGTTCTAAAAGGTTTTGTAGGTCACCCAAAAAGGATGTCCTTTTCATTGTAGGGGACTGGAATGCAAAAATAGGAAGTCAAGAAACATCTGGAGTAACAGGCAAATCTGGCCTTGGACTGCGGAATGAAGCAGGGCAAAGACTAATAGAGTTTTGCCAAGAAAATGCACTGGTCATAGCAAACACCCTCTTGCAACAACACAAGAGAAGACTCTACACATGGACATCACCAGATGGTCAACACCGAAATCAGATTGCTTATATTCTTTGCAGCCAAAATGGAGAAGCTCTATACAGTCAACAAAAACAGGACCAGGAGCTGACTGTGGCTCAGATCATGAACTCCTTATTACCAACTTCAGACTCAAATTGAAGAAAGTAGGGGAAACTTCTAGACCATTCAGGTATGACCTAAATCAAATTCCTTATGATTATACAGTGGAAGTGAGAAATAGACTTAAGGGCCGAGATCTTATAGATAGAGTGCCTGATGAACTATGGAATGAGGTTCGTGACATTGTACAGGAGACAGGGATCAAGACCATCCCCATGGAAAAGAA
>SJYX01018868.1:0-11721 GCA_006410675.1 Oreotragus oreotragus
AAAAAAAAAAAAAGCCTGTTATCCGGTACTTGGCATCGTGCCCCTGCCCATGGCTGTCATATCTCAGACTCTTGCCTTCCAGACAGCTTCTGTTAAGCAGCAGCCCACAGTGGTGAGAATGAAACGGCAGACAGGAAGTGCTTGGTTTCTGAAGGGGAACCTGCTCTAGATCCTAGAAAAACTGTCCCCCAGATCTTGAAGCTAAGAGCCAGGGCAGTGACAAGCCTCAGTACTCACTGCTGAGCCTTCAGCGGCTGGGACAGGACAGCGGCATCTCCGCCAAGCGTGCGAGAGCCCCTGGGGGAGGTTTTCTGGCTGCTTACTCTTTTTGTTTTAAAGGCAGGTGCTAGCGCTCCTCTGCAGAGGGGAACTGAGGCTCTAGAGAACTGGATGTCTTGTCTAAGGCCTCTGCTCTGGGAGGGGATGAACTAGCTTGACTCTAAAGCTCCAAGTCTTTTATTCACACCTGGCCATCTTCTGTTTAGTCCATGAGCCAACCACAGCCAATGATCAACCAATCAGTGTACTTGTGAACACAGCCCCGAGGTCTGTGTCAGATNCTCTGGGAGGGGATGAACTAGCTTGACTCTAAAGCTCCAAGTCTTTTATTCACACCTGGCCATCTTCTGTTTAGTCCATGAGCCAACCACAGCCAATGATCAACCAATCAGTGTACTTGTGAACACAGCCCCGAGGTCTGTGTCAGATTTGATAAACACTTACACCAAGGCCATTCGTGCCATCACTTCAGTGTGCTTTTATGGCCACACGAGAGACAGACCAGGCATCTCAGAGCAGTTGGGGAGGAGGTGCGTAAGGAGAAGGAGCCTGGGAAAACCTTCTAATTGGGGTTTCTTGGATTTGGTAACCCAGTTTCACTGTCTACACTATCTCATGAAAGTTAACCTTACACTTTGAACTCAAGTCTTGATCCCCTGACCCTGTCCCAGGTCATAGAACCAGGGTACCATCTGAGGATGCTTTCCAGGCTGCAGGGAAGCCAATCACACCATCACTGGGATCAAGGAGGGGTGAGAAATGGCACATTCAGTGGAGCCCTGCCAAGGACAACTCTTCATTTGAACCTCAGAGGAATCCACGGGGAGAACCACAGTCACTAGGGGAATGGAGCATCCTTTGTTGTTCCTTTGAGATGGTCCCAGCCCAGTTTCCACAAAGTCATGCTTTGAATTCCTTCAGCATTCTTACATTTCCTTATAATTGTGTTTCCAAGAAAAACCCTAAGCTCTCGACACCCAGGGATCTCATTTACAAGGGATGCAACTACAAAGTCCATTCAAGTGGCTCTTAAAAAAAACACTTATTCATTTTTTTAAAGTATTGCCCTGTATTGACGGATTTCACAATTAGCTGTTTTGCCACATGTTTTTGCATTAACAATTTTCTTTTCAAGTCCGTATGGGATGGGCAGATTATTTTTTGCTGTTTTCCACATAACATCATTTAAAAGAAAATTTGAAGAGGCTTCCTTTGGATCCAAGAAAAGCACAGTGGGTTTTTATACTACATTTTCAACTGGCAGTGGCAACACTTGGCACTGAATACCAAGAGAAGGCTGGTAGTAGTAAGGAGACCTTGCTGTGCATTCATAGTCTAGTCGGGTCTCATTGAGCAGTAAATGAGAGACTCATATTTCAAAACAGAAAGAAGGCCCAGAGTGACAGGGAATGCACAATATCCAGAGATGTGAGGTTCCTTTTTCTTTTAAAATGACTCTTGTTAGCTGAGTGATTATGAATTTGTGTGGGTCAAGACTATGCCCTTTATGGTCCATTTTGTCCCCAAGACCTAGGACCAGGGCCTTCTCAGGTGGCTGTACAATCTATGCTCTACACAAAGCTTCTTGGTCGATGGATGAGAGTGCTACAGTGTACCTATTCTTGGCTCCCTGAACCAAGAGTCCCAGGCTTCCCTTCTCCATCCTAATTCATCCAATCCAGGTTGAGGGAAGTTCTGCCTAGCATTGTACAGTGTCTGGTACTTCAACTATAAAACAAGCCAACTGGCTGATCTCCTGTAAGCCATAAAAACTCTTGGTCTCTTCATCAGTGAAGTGCTATAAATGCTTGGTTTGAAACACAATTGTGAGGCTGAGATAAAAACACAAAGCACTCTGTGACGTCCTACCGACTACACTGTTTTTGTGGTGGCACAGAGCTTGCCAGGTTTCCATCATCTCAATACCCACCCCCACTCCAAGCACTCATCCATAGCTCCTCAGAATTTACAGCTCCACATTTGCAGAGCAAAAGTTTTGATTCTCAATGAAGAAAAAAATAACCATTCCCAATGCATCTTTCAGTCGCATTAACCAAACCCAGAGAACATTGGTTATTATTTTCTCTCCTAAGTGGAAATCTGAAGAGCAGTCTCTCTGAAATAATTGCCCTTTTGCAATATTAGAAATATTTCAATAGTGACAGCTTGGAAATGCTTTAACTTTTAAATACTTAAACCAAATAATAAATAAACCCTTGTGATGAATGTTTCCAGAAGGGACGATTAACATTATCCTTACAGCTGTTCATGATATAATATCAAAATGGAAAACATGCACGACAAAAACAGCAAGCCCATGCTGACTTCACGTTGCTTTTTTTTTTGCAAATAGCTCTAATGTGAAGACATCCTCGGTAAGACTTAACCAACAATATTTCATCTGATCATCATTCAGCCAAACCACAACGATACTCCCGAGGCCTCTTCAGTTTCACTGACAGCATCTGTCATTTCAGTTACTGCAAATGTGAGATCTTACAATGATGCTAGTGGGGTGCTCTGTGGCCTAAAAGGAAAATAAACCTCTCTCTTTCCAATTTTTAACATTTGATTTTTGAGGCAGAACTCAGTAGTAGCACAGGAAGAGAGATTTGTTGTCGTTGGTGGTGGTGTTCTGTTTGGGGCAGGGGGCTTTAAGTAAAATAAAACCATGGGTCTGGGCAAATGCATGTGTTCCCAATTTAATTGTGTACCTGAGCTTCTAAATGGCGAGAATTTCTGTTTACATCAAAGGTAGCTTTAGAGAACAGAAAGTTGAACCATAACTTAGAAAATCTGTACTCTTCCTAGTCAATAATTTATTGGCAGAATTCCACAGTAACTTATAATTTTATGAGAGTAATAATAATTGCCAGATGTGCCAGATGCTGTGCCAGGTGGCCTTATATACCTTATCTGACTTAGTCTTTGTGACAACCTTCATGACCAAAATGGCACTGATATCTTTCATTTTGAAATGGAGGAACTGAAGGTCAGTTTGGTTGCTAGAATGCCAGCCTCCAGCCCCATGTGTTGTTGACCTCTCTGGGAATTCATTTACCACCTCTGAGCTGTTGAAGGGACTGGTGAAGAGGCAGTCGCCCAGAGCCGTCAAGAGCATCTTGGGTTGTGAAGAAGAATTGCACTTCTTGGCTGCCTTCATCCTTTTGCTTTCTTCTGAAATGGGTCCTTGCGTAGTGGGAGAGGAGGGAGGGACAGAGGGAGGGAGAGGGGAGCGCTCTCCCGAAGACCTGGCAATTGGGTCTCATCTTCCTAGGTTCATCAGAATGGCATCTGAGCTAGACTGACACTTCCTCCCCCAGGAGTCTGCCCTGACTGGCTAACAATCCCTGATAATCTGGGAACATCCTGAGCAGTGTCAATGAAGAGCAATGGGGCTTTGATTTCAGACAAATGCTCTATGATGGATGGGCTCTGGCTGACACACTTTCCCCAGTGGGGCTCAGAAGTGACATGGGAGGGCAGGTTGGAGGTGCCAGCTCCAGGCAGGTGGGGAAACCAGATGGTTAGCTTCTGCCCAGCACTTTCTCGTGGCAGGGGAGGCTGCCTCTGTCGCATTCCCTGACATAACCATTCATCAAGGGGACATGTGGAGCACCCCTGGGGTTCTTTCTTCATATCCAGGCAAGAGAGCTCATTCAAGGGGGTGTGACAAGAACTAAGTTTGGGTACCACCACCTGAGCTGCAAATTTTCTTGTTTATGTAAGAGAAAATGTTCCCACATTATTCTAGTCCACACTGATCTCAAAGGTGAGGCTGGTCTTAAGTCAATAGGGATCTGAAATGAAAGCTGTTGTGGTGAAAAGCCCATGAAATATAGCACTAAAGGGCAGCTGGGCTCTGCAGGCTATAATTTATGCTGTTTTCTACTTTAGAATTTATCCCAAACTTTCAGCTTTTAGGAAGCTTCCTTTTGACTGGTGAACTGTCTGAATTCTGGAAACTAAATTCTTTGCTTTGTGGTGCTCAGTCTAACTTGTATTTAGAACTCCGCTGAGATGTCACTGTCTTCATGAATCCTTCTTGGATTCCCAGTTCTGGTTTAGTTCCCAACTGTGAGCTTCCACAGCAACCTATCTTTCCCCTTAGATGTCTGTATCATGATTATCCTTTTCATTTCTGCTTCCTCACTTAACAGGGTAGGCACTGGGCCTTGTGTATATTTTTGCACTATATCACTACAAACCTAGACAGCATATTAAAAAGCAGAGAAACCACTTTTCCAACAAAGGTCCACATAGTCAAAGCTATGGTTTTTCCAGTAGTCATATACAGTTGTGATAGTTGGATCATAAAGAAAGCTGAGTGCCAAAAAATAGATGCTTTCGAACTGTGGTGCTGGTGAAGAATCTTGAGAGTCCCTCGGACAGCAAGGAGATCAAACCAGTCAATCCTATAGGAAATCAGTCCTGAATATTCATTGGAAGGACTGATGCTAAAGCCGAAGCTCCAATACTCTGACCACATGATACAAAAAAACCGACTCATTGGTAAAGACCCTGATGCTTGGGAAAGATTGAGGGCAGGAGGAGAAGGGGGTGACAGAGGATGAGATGGTCGGATGGCATCATTGACTCAGTGGACATAAGTTTGAACAAACTCTGGGTGATAGTGAAGGACAGGGAAGTCTGGTGTGCTACAGTCCATGGGGTCACTAAGAGTCAGACACCACTAAGTGACTGGAACACAAAATATCACCACCACACACAGAATGATGAGGGTCAGAATACAGACCCAGAAAGCCACTCACATTGCTCTGAGGAGAGCAGTTCATGGGAAAAATTTCATACAGCCTTCACCAAGGGACAGGTTGCCCCTAGGATGTTTACAGATTACCCAATACCATGATATTTGTATTGATGAGTGCTTTTCTTTCCTTAACTAATATTTTCTACACGTAAAGCTCATTAATTTCTATTTTCATGTATTCGTCTTCAGCATCTGGCTTGCTTTTGGTGAAAGTCTGTATATTGGGTCTTTCTGAGTAGGTGTGCTGTGCTGTGCTTAGTTGCTCAGTCATGTCCAGCTTTTTGCGACCCCATGGACTGTAGCCCGCCAGGCTCCTCTGTCCATGGGGATTCTCCAGGCAAGAATACTGGAATGGGTGGCCATGCCCTCCTCCAGGGGATCTTTCCAACTGAGGGATCGAACGCAGGTCTCCCATATTGTGGGTAGATTCTTTACTATCTGAGCCACCAGGGAATTTCAGAGTAGGAAATCCACCAAATTACCACAGTGAACATGACTAATCAGCATAACACGGCTTTTCTGAAGCACAGAGATTTTATTTGGTGGGCGCCTCACTGTGGTCTTGTCAGTCGAATGGCTTTCATCAGTTGGCTATGAACAAGCTGGGTTCTTAGAGGCCCTGGTCACCAGGCAGGGCCAGACCACAGACAACAACTTGAATCTCCTACATCCCAATCAGAGTTCCTTTCTCATTGGCAACACAGGGTCCCTTTTGTTTGAAAACCCACACATGTATTTGTCACCTCAGGGTGTGGCTAGCTATGTGGTGACCACGGAAGAGTTGAGGGTGAGAAGGGGCCAAAGTCAGAGTCCTCCAAAGTTAAAGGTTGGAGAATCAGGACAGGAGACCAAGCTGAGTGTGAGAAGGTCCCAGGCTGGTGGGAGAACTCAGCACGCCACTCTAGTCCTTAAAACCCAAGTGTTGTGTTGTAAGGTCTCTGCAGGGCCTTTTAGCTCATGTAAAAGGCTATAAACTCAGTCTTTGAACACAATGAAAAGAGTGAGCCAAGATTTGGATTTCCTTGGCGGTCCAGTGGTTAGGAATCTGCCTACCAATGCAGGGGTCATGGGTTAGATCCTGCTCTGGGAAGATTCTACATGCTGCAGGGCAGCTAAGCCCAAGCTGCCACAATTACTGAGCCTGTGCTCCAGAACCTGTGCTCTGCAATAGGAAACGCCACCACCCCTCAACAAAGAGTAGCTCCCACTAACTGCAACTAGGGAAAGCCTGCATGTAGCAACGAAAACCCAGTACAGCCAAAACTCATAGATAAATCAGTTTAAAAAACCCCACAATGAGCCAAGATTTGGAGTTTGTCATCCAGCTCCCTTGTTGTCACCCTGTTAGTGTGACAAATAAGGTAGACCCCTGGGGAACAGGGTCTGTCTGTCCTTATGTATTTAAGTGTCCATGTTGCAGAAGGGGACTTTCCAGTCTTTTATTTTTTAAACTTCATATAAAGCATTTTTACTTCATATATAGAATTATTTGATTTTTCCTATTATAAAGATTTTGAAATATAAATATATACTTAAACTAACAAATACATAAAACAGTAAAATACATCTATATTACAATTAGAGGAAATTACTATTGATTTCTTACACTTTTATACTTTCCCTGTGCAAATACACATATATGAATAAATGTTTAACTGAATAAATTCCCTTGTTTTGTTCATAGGATTTGGAAATGTTTTCACTTAAATATTGTGCAAGTTATCTTTTCAGTGAATGCCTATCCATTGTACATTTTAATGGCTGCACAGTGGCATAATTGCTTTACCTGATCCCCCTGTGTCTAAATATCCAACAATACTTTGCTATAACAAACAACATGGAAATAGACGTTCTCATGAACTCATCTGGAGGCCTCAGAGCTTGGACTTCGAGCAATGGCTGTGACCGATGAAGGCAGGGGCAGGTAGCAGAAGCTGGGATCTGCAGCGTCCCTGTGATCTCAGACCCCATTGTGGGTCTAGAGGAAACAGTTCTGAGACCAAACTATGAGTTTGAGTTAGCTTTGGAGAGGCCCTGCTTGATATTTGAACTGCTCTTACCTCCAGCGATTCTGAGGAGTGGGACGGCCTAAAACTAGGGCATAGTTCCTGGACTGCGTCTCTTCGTCAGGCTAAATCCACAGACATTTCTAAAGAAAGGACGTTTCACCCAAAAGCAAAATGATTGTAGTTATATCTTGAGAATCTGTTGCACTGTAGCACAATCGTTTATTCATGGGTACAGCCTGTTGGAGGCTTTTACTAATCCTGGAGCAGCCCATAGAGAGTGGGGGTGTGGGGGGAGGAGACCCCCAGGGACCTGAGAGGCTTGGCCTCTAGAGGAGAAGCTGCTTTGGTGCGGTGGTGGTTTCGTTGCTAAGTCGTGTCTGACTCTTGCGACCCTATGGACTGTAGCCCACCAGGCTGCTGTGTTCATGGGATTTCCTAGGCCAGAATACTGGAGTGGGTTGCCGTTTCCTTCTCCAGGGGATCTTTTCAACCCCAGGATTGAATCTGGGTCTCTTACATTGCAAGAAATCTCCTGCAATGCAGGTGGGATCTTTACCGTCTGAGCCGTCAGGGTCATGGTGCCAAATGGACTAAGGAAAGGAAACTGGCAATTGTGGAATGTTCGGACAGTTTCGTGCCCATTCTGCTACTGAATTCTCGTATCAACTCTAGTTTTTCCTGTTATGTTAGTCATTCAGTTGTGTCCGACTCTTTGTCACCCCATGGACTGTAGCCTGCCAGGCTCCTCTGTCTATGGAATTTTCTAGGCAAGAATCCTGGAGTAGGTAGCCATTCCTTTCTCCAGGGGATCTTCCCAGCCCAGGTATGGAACCCAGGTCTCCCACATTGCAGGCAGATCCTTTACTGTCTGAGCCACCAGGGAAGCCCCATTCTGTTTATGGATGAAGAAATAATGGATTGGCCAAAAACTTCATTCGGATTTTTCTGTAAGATGTTATGGAAAAATCTGAATGAATCTTTTGACCAACCCAATAGAAGTGAGAGAGAAATTGCGTCACTTTTCCAAGTATGGCTCGTGGTGTCAGAGCTGAGATTTTATTTCAACTCTTGTCTTTCTGGCACTTTCTATCTGCCAGGCCAAGAAGTTTGAGAATTGCCCACATCCTTACTGAAGTCTAAACTAATTAATATCCATTTTGTGGGTGATGAGTTATTAATAGCATGTGTAAGAAAACTGAACATATTGACAACAGTGTGAGAACCATGTCATGCTCTATCCCTTGTGATTGGACCTTTACTTCCAAGCTGCCTTTAGACCAGAAACTTTCATGGGTATCTCAAGAGTATGGCCAGTCAGTATAGCAGGGCTGGAACCTGGATCTGGAGGGGCTGTTACTCTTTTTGTGCTCAGAGACCTCCTAACCACAAGATCCCATCTGGTCTGGATGGGGGGGAACACTATGAGAGAATAGAACATCTAGAACATTCCTCAAGCTGCCACAAGTCCATCTCCTGATGCGGCTGATGGTCCTACTCCATCCAGCCACGGATGTTGCTGGAATGTGGTTCAGCCATGAGGGCCACGAGAGTGGGAATGCCCTGCGGATAAGGGTATTCTGCTGCTCTGCCCCTTCAAATTTCCCTTGTTTCCCTAGTCCAGGAGTCAGCCACCTTTTAAAAAATTTTGGCAGAGGGCCATATAGTAAATAATTTAGTTTCTGTCTCTGTCATGATTACCTAATTGATGGAGTGTGAAAACAGCTAGACAACACATTAACAAATGAGCATGGCTGAGTTTCAGCAATACTTAGCCTGTGGGATTGGTTTGCTAACTCTTGCTTTAGCCCAACAGGTTTATCAAAGCCCCCACCATCTTCCTTTCTTTCTTCAAGATAATGCTTCAAAGCACAAATTTTCTCGTTTTTTGGCCATGAGGTACAAAAGGTATGTACATGGAAGGCCACTAACATTTTTTCCTCTCATACCAATGACTAAAAGTTATATTTCACCAAATCACCATGTGGCCAAACATTGAGCCAGTTTTTCTGTGATACCTTTTCTTTAGCTACTGTTTATCACTGATGATCAAATGTATCCTGAAGAATGACCCTCTTATAAAGAGCACGCCCATCACCTGCTCTTGACAAAGTGGTCTGGACTCAGGGGTAATTAAACCCATCTAGAAGAAAATCCACCAACTTCAATAACCCATTTTTTCCCCCAGTTTTTTTTTTTTTTTTTCTAGTTAGACATACAGTAAAGCTCATGGTTGCTTACTTCCAGAGTACCTATTTCCTGGAAGAGTAGAGAGGACTTTGGACCAAGACCCAGGAGCCTTGGATTTTAGCCTCAGCTCTGTCTCTATCTAGCTACCTTCCCTCAGGCAGACTCCTTCCCATTCTGAGCTCAGTTTTCTGTTCTGACAAATCATCTTCATTACATACAAAAGAATGAAGGTGGACCTGGTACCTTATATCACATACAAAAATTAATTTGGGATGGAACAAAAAATACAAAAGATAAAACCATAGAACTCCTGAGTATAAACAGGAAAAAAAGCTTAATAAAATTGGATTTGGCAATGATTCCTTCTATATGACATGACACCAAAACCATAGGTAACCAAAGGAAAAAAATAGATAAACTGAACTTGATCAAAAAGTTCTGTGCATCAAAAGACAACTAACAGTGAAAAGGCAACCTAAGAAATAGGAAAAAAATATTGCAAACCGTGTAGCTGATGAAGTTAAGATCCAGAATATATAAGAACTACAACTCAACAACCACCCCCATCCCAAATTAAATGTAAAAAATGGGCAAAGGACTTCAATAGATGTTTCTTCAAAGAAGGTATGCAAATAAGCACATAAGCACATAAGCACAAGCAAAGATCCTCAACATCACTAATCATTAGAGAAATGTAAATCAAGACCACAATAAGAAACCTATAACCTCACACCCGTTAGAATGGCTACTATCAAAAAACACAAACAGCCACGCAAAGTAACAAGTGTTGGTGAAGATGTGAAGCAATGGTCATGCTTATACACTACTGATGGGAATGTAAAATGTGGCAGCTACTTTTGAAAACAGGATGGTGATTCCTCAAAATAAATAAACTTAGAATAACCATATGACCCAGCCAATCCACTTGTAGGTATCTACCCCCAAAGAACTGGAAGCAGTTTCTTGAAGGGATATCTGTATACCCATGTTCATAGCAGCATTATTTGTGATAGCCCAAAGGTAGAAACAACTCAAGTATCCATTGATGGATAAATGGAGAAACAAAATGTGGTATATACATGTAAGGAATATTATTCAGCCTTAGAGGAAACTCAGATACATGCTACAACATGGGTGAACCTGAGGACATTGTACTAAGTAAAATAAGGCAGTCACACACACAAAAATACTCTATGATTCCACTTCTATGAAGTATATGCTGCTGCTGCTGAGTCACTTCAGTCGGGTCCGACCCTGTGCGACCCCATAGACGGCAGCCCACCAGGCTCCTCTGTCCCTGGGATTCTCCAGGCAAGAACACTGGAGTGGGCTGCCATGTCCTTCTCCAGTGCGTGAAAGTGAAGTCGCTCAGTCATGTCTGACTCTTAGTGACCCAATGGACTGCAGCCTACCAGGCTCCTCCATCCAGGGGGTTTTCCAGGCAAGAGTTCTGGAGTGGGATGCCATTGCCTTCTCCCATGAAGTATATAGAGCAGTCTAATTTAGAGAGACAGAAAGTAGAATGGTGGTTTCCAGGCCTGGCTGGGTGGGGAGGGAATGGGGAGTTGTTCTTTAATGGATACTGAGCTTCTGTTCTGCAGGTTAGAGTTTGGAGATGCAGGGTGGGCATGGTTGCACAACACCTTAATACCTGCCTCAGAGCTGTGCACTGAAAGATGGTTACGACAATAAACTTCATGTTATATACATTTTCCACAATTAGAATTTCCAAAAGCTTAAAAAAGTCGCGAGATGACCGTGACTGTCCTGTCTGCTCCAAATTCTGTATTTCACTGCACACAAGGGAAGAATCTTAAAGACACAGCCACTGACGTAAAGCAGGAGGTTGGTCCCCCCTCTTCGAGCCAGAGTCCCTGCCATCCCACAGCTCTTCACAAACACAACTTCTTCTCAAAACCTTGGTCTCAGTCAAGCCTTACAACAGTGCTGCAGAATCAGCAGAGTGGTATTACTGCCCGTGTTACAGAGGAAGAAAGTGGGTCTCAGGGGCCCAGGGCACTGAGTTAACACGTGGACATGCGGGGCTGAGTCGTGCTCTCCCCATGACCTCCCTTGCAAACCTCACGGGAGAGCTCTCAGATTCTTGTCGACACTACACCCGGCAGCTTGTCTGGGAGGGGAGCCCTGTTGACAGCTTCAGATTTCTCCCCTAACACCCTGACTCTTACCTAGTAGCTCCTTCTTGGTTAAAGAACTTCAAGTCTTAAGTCCTTTAAGACTTAAAGAACTTAGTCTCAAGACTCTTGCAAAGTATTTTCAGGAAAAGGAAGGAGATGAAAATTTATTGAGTACCCACCCAAAACTACTTTTCCTGCACAGCAACTCACAGAGAAGCAAAATTTGAGAGATGAGGAAGATGTGGTCCTAGGGTACCAGGATCTCTTGGCCAGAGAGTGAGGTGGGCTGCAGTGGAGAACGACGAGTCAGTCACCCTCTGTCACTTTCCCCAGAAAC
>SJYX01018868.1:15363-43487 GCA_006410675.1 Oreotragus oreotragus
TTTTTGGGCTCCAAAATCACTGCAGATGGTGACTGCAGCCATGAAATTAAAAGACGCTTACTCCTTGGAAGAAAAGTTATGACCAACCTAGATAGTATATTCAAAAGCAGAGACATTACTTTGCCGACTAAGGTCCATCTAGTCAAGGCTATGGTTTTTCCAGTAGTCATGTATGGATGTGAGAGTTGGACTGTGAAGAAGGCTGAGCACCAAAGAATTGATGCTTTTGAGCTGTGGTGTTGGAGAAGACTCTTGAGAGTCCCTTGGACCGCAAGGAGATCCAACCAGTCCATTCTGAAGGAGATCAACCCTGGGATTTCTTTGGAAGGAATGATGCTAAAGCTGAAACTCCAGTACTTTGGCCACCTCATGTGAAGAGTTGACTCATTGGAAAAGACTCTGATGCTGGGAGGGATTGGGGGCAGGAGGAGAAGGGGATGACAGAGGATGAGATGGCTGGATGGCATCACTGACTTGATGGACGTGAGTCTGAGTGAATTCTGGGAGTTGGTGATGGACAGGGAGGCCTGGCGTGCTGCGGTTCATGGGGTCGCAAAGAGTCGGACATGACTGAGCGACTAAACTGTACTGAACTGACTGAACTAAGATCATGGCATCTGGTCCCATCACTTCATGGCAAATAGATGGGGAAACAGTGTCAGACTTTATTTTTGGGGGGTCCAAAATCATTGCACATGGTGATTGCAGTCATGAAATTAAAAGACGCTTACTCTTTGGAAGAAAAGTTATCACCAACTTAGATAGCATATTAAAAAGCAGAGACATTACTTTGCCAACAAAGGTCCATCTAGTCAAGGCTATGGTTTTTCCAGTGGTCATGTATGGATGTGAGAGTTGGACTGTGAAGAAAGCGGAGTGCCAAAGAACTGATGCTTTTGAACTGTGGTGTTGGAGAAGACTCTTGAGAGTCCTTTGGACTGCAAGGAGATCCAACCAGTCCATCCTAAAGGAGACCTGGGTGTTCATTGGAAGGACTGATGCTGAGGCTGAAACTCTAGTACTTTGGCCACCTCATGCGAAGAGCTGACTCATTGGAAAAGACCCTGATGCTGAGAGGGACTAGGGGCAAGAGGAGAAGGGGACGACAGAAGATGAGATGGCTGGATGGCATCACCAACTTGACGGATGTGAGTGGACTCCGGGAGCTGGTGATGGACAGGGAGGCCTGGCGCGCTGCAGTTCATGGGGTCGCAGAGAGTCGGACGCGACTGAGCGACTGAACTGAACTTAATATTGATGTTGAGCCATAAACAGAGTTGGGGCAGTTTGATTAAAAAAGTAGCAACTTCATGCCCAACAGGCGATATCTTCTTCCCCTCTCCTCTCCTCCCTCCTCCCTTGGCTTCTGTTTCTCTTCTTCTTCTCCCCTTCCCTCCCCTCTCTCCCTCCTTTCCTTCGGTCCCCTTCTTTTTATTTTGCAAGTGTGCTTCAATCTAATATCTGGCTCTCCCTTGAATATAGCAGTTTCCCTAAGTCCTTTAGAATCAAATCCTGAAGTCAGGGACCAACCCCAATTTAGTAGTGGCCCTGATCTCTGGAAGGCATCTCAAATTAGAGGGAACACAGCCACTGTAGATGCCTTGCAAAGTGCCCTGGATGGGAAAAATAATTACAGACAAGCATCCAACAAGTAATCCTCACTCCCTTTCCCAACCTCCCCAGAAACTATCCAGAAACTTAATTTTTATAGGATCAACCACAGAACAGCAGGGAGGCCCATAGTGCAAGAACTTGGGGAAAGAAAAGATGATGAAAAAAAGACTTCCAGAAGAAAGGAACTCACATTTTGAATAGGAGTGGTATTTAAAAGAAAAACAAAGCCCAAATCCCAAACATCCCATCCAACAGGAAATTATCATCAGTGTTTAGAAATTCCAGGGAGTAAGCTGAAAAACTGGCACAGGGACTTCAGTTTTGCTGAGGAGGAGTGGTGGGTGGGTTAACCAGTTCCCCAAAGACCTGGGGGTGCGTGTGCTCAGTGTCCTGACACTCCCCTGACACCCTGGGAGGGCAAAGAAGTCAGTGGTGGGCAGGAGGAGCCCAGCAAGGTGGTGTGGACCTCTGTTACTTTTGCTACATGCCTTCTGTAGTTAGCAGATATTAATCATACACATGCTAGGGTGCCAGGCACCCTGCTAGGCACTGGGGACCCAGTGAGAAAGACAGCTTGAGTTCCTGCCCTCAAGTAGAGCCTCCCCACTGCTTTGGGAACAGTGTTTCCTGACTGGAGAGTTTCCTTAGATTGTTGATCAGAGGGACCTGCCCTACCTTAGCAGAGTGGCAGGAGAGTGACGCCAATGTGCTCTCCCTGAAATTTCCATCATTAGAAGAGTGACAATAAAATTCAGGGAAGCATAGTTGGAGTAGATTCGTCCACGTTCTGCAGAGAAACCCCTACAGGTGTTTCCACCTGGAGCCTCAGAGCTGCCCTACCCCTACATTCTGAACTGCTGCAGAGCCACCTGATAAATACCAGTTCTGTAGGTTAGCCAGCACTGGTGTCTGTTGCTTACAACCAATGATCCTCAATGATCAGAAGGTGACTAAGGAGGAGATGAAGACAGATGATTGCCTTTGTAATGTAGATCAAAACTGAGAACTGTTAAGTCTAAATCCTTATTACCAGCAATACCTTTACTACTTTAGGTCTTTTAGCCTAAATGATTGAAATAGGCTTCTTCTGGTCTCCTTGCTTCCTCTTCAGAATGATTATCCCAACAAGTTTCCCCACTTCTCCAGAACCATCAGTCTCCTTAGCCTGCCAAAATCTGGTCCCAAGCTGCCTTTGGAGCCTGCTGCCATCATTTAACACATTCAATGTGCAGGCTAACAAATGCTTCACGCAATCGCCAGGCTCAGCACTCTTGCTCAAGGTCTTCCTTCCACCAAGAATGTCTTTCCATGTTTCTGGGCTCTTTGTAAATTCTGCTTCATCCTAGAAATGTCACTTGAGGGGCTTCCCTGGTGGCTCAGTGGTGAAGAATCCACCTGCCCACCTGCCAATGCAGGAGACGTGGGTTCGACCCCTGGTCCAGGAAGATCCCACATAGCTTGGAGCAACCAAGCCCGTGTGCCACAACTATTGAGCCTGTGCTCTGGAGTCGAGGTGCCACAGCTACTGAAGTGTGAGCCCTAGAGTCCGTGAGCCTTAACAAGAGAAACCACCGCAATAAACCCGCACACCGTAGCTAAGGGTAGTCCCTGCTCTCAGCAACTGGAGAAAAACCTGCAGCAACAAAGACCCAGCACAGCCAAGAATAAGTTTTAAAAATTATATTTAAAAAAACCCTCACTTGAAATGGTATTTCTGATATAAAGCCATTACAGAATGCCTAGAAGAAATCAATCACATCTCCGTCTGTGTTTCCACAACCGTTCTTTGTACTGCTACTATTTCCCTCTCTCTTGACCCTGAGTTAGTTGTATGCATATCTCTATGTCTCTCTAGACTTGACTTCATTGAAGAGGGCCTCTGTCTCTGGCCTCCCAAAGCTTAGCCTCCCTGAAGCCAGGATAAACAGACAAGTTGGTAGAATTAATTTATATATTAGTCATAGGCCTCTAAGAGTTATTGGGCTTCCCTGGTGGTTCAGACAGTAAAGAATCTGCCTGCAAAGCAGGAGACCTGGATCTGATCCCTGGGTTGGGAAGATCCCCTGGGGAGGGGCATGGCAACCCACCTCAGTATTCAGTTTATCTGAGAAAAACCATAATTAGAAAAGACACATGCACTGCAATGTTCACTGAAGCACTATAATAGCCAGGACATGGAAGCAATCTAAATGTCCATCAGTGGAGGAATGGACAAAGAACATGTGTGTGTGTGTATGTGTGTGTGTGTATACAGTGGAATATTACTCAGCCATAAAAAGGAATGATATGGGGCCATTTGTAGCAACATGGAATGGCCTAGAGATTGTCACACTGAGTGAAGTCAAAGAAAGGCAAATATCATATGATATCACTTATATGTAGAATCTAAAAAAAATGGTACAAATGAACCTCTTTACAAAACAGAAATAGTCACAGATGTAGAAAACAAACATGGTTGCCAAGGGGGAAGTGAGGGGAAGGGATAAACTTGGATACTGGAACTGATACACACACACTACTATAAGATAACTGTCAAACGGGCTGTAGGAAGCATCACTATGAACAAAGCTAGTGGAGGTGATGGCATTCCAGTTGAACTATTTCAAATCCTGAAAGATGATGCTGTGAAAGTGCTGCACTCAATATGCCAGCAAATTTGGAAAACTCAGCAGTGGCCGCAGGACTGGAAAAGGTCAGTTTTCATTCCAATTCCAAAGAAAGGCAATGCCAAAGAATGCTCAAACTACTGCACAATTGCACTCCTCTCACACGCTAGTAAAGTGATGCTCAAAATTCTCCAAGCCAGGCTTCAGCAATATGTGAACCATGAACTTCCAGACGTTCAAGCCGGTTTTAGAAAAGGCAGAGGANCAGGACTGGAAAAGGTCAGTTTTCATTCCAATCCCAAAGAAAGGAAATGCCAAAGAATGCTCCAACTACTGCACAATTGCACTCATCTCACACACTAGTAAGTGAAGTCTCTCACTCGTGTCTGATTCTTTGTGACCCCATGGACACCAGACTCCTCAGTCCATGGGATTTTCTAGGCAAGCGTACTGGAGGGGGTTGCCATTTCCTTTTCCAGGGAACCTCCCAACCCAGGAATCGAACCCAGGTCTCCCACATTGTAGACAGATGCTTTACCATCTGAGCCACCAGAGGAGTCAAGTAATGCTCAAAATTCTCCAAGCNGAGAAGAGTGACAATAAAATTCAGGGAAGCATAGTTGGAGTAGATTCGTCCACGTTCTGCAGAGAAACCCCTACAGGTGTTTCCACCTGGAGCCTCAGAGCTGCCCTACCCCTACATTCTGAACTGCTGCAGAGCCACCTGATAAATACCAGTTCTGTAGGTTAGCCAGCACTGGTGTCTGTTGCTTACAACCAATGATCCTCAATGATCAGAAGGTGACTAAGGAGGAGATGAAGACAGATGATTGCCTTTGTAATGTAGATCAAAACTGAGAACTGTTAAGTCTAAATCCTTATTACCAGCAATACCTTTACTACTTTAGGTCTTTTAGCCTAAATGATTGAAATAGGCTTCTTCTGGTCTCCTTGCTTCCTCTTCAGAATGATTATCCCAACAAGTTTCCCCACTTCTCCAGAACCATCAGTCTCCTTAGCCTGCCAAAATCTGGTCCCAAGCTGCCTTTGGAGCCTGCTGCCATCATTTAACACATTCAATGTGCAGGCTAACAAATGCTTCACGCAATCGCCAGGCTCAGCACTCTTGCTCAAGGTCTTCCTTCCACCAAGAATGTCTTTCCATGTTTCTGGGCTCTTTGTAAATTCTGCTTCATCCTAGAAATGTCACTTGAGGGGCTTCCCTGGTGGCTCAGTGGTGAAGAATCCACCTGCCCACCTGCCAATGCAGGAGACGTGGGTTCGACCCCTGGTCCAGGAAGATCCCACATAGCTTGGAGCAACCAAGCCCGTGTGCCACAACTATTGAGCCTGTGCNTCCAGAACCATCAGTCTCCTTAGCCTGCCAAAATCTGGTCCCAAGCTGCCTTTGGAGCCTGTTGCCATCATTTAACACATTCAATGTGCAGGCTAACAAATGCTTCACGCAATCGCCAGGCTCAGCACTCTTGCTCAAGGTCTTCCTTCCACCAAGAATGTCTTTCCATGTTTCTGGGCTCTTTGTAAATTCTGCTTCATCCTAGAAATGTCACTTGAGGGGCTTCCCTGGTGGCTCAGTGGTGAAGAATCCACCTGCCCACCTGCCAATGCAGGAGACGTGGGTTCGACCCCTGGTCCAGGAAGATCCCACATAGCTTGGAGCAACCAAGCCCGTGTGCCACAACTATTGAGCCTGTGCTCTGGAGTCGAGGTGCCACAGCTACTGAAGTGTGAGCCCTAGAGTCCGTGAGCCTTAACAAGAGAAACCACCGCAATAAACCCGCACACCGTAGCTAAGGGTAGTCCCTGCTCTCAGCAACTGGAGAAAAACCTGCAGCAACAAAGACCCAGCACAGCCAAGAATAAGTTTTAAAAATTATATTTAAAAAAACCCTCACTTGAAATGGTATTTCTGATATAAAGCCATTACAGAATGCCTAGAAGAAATCAATCACATCTCCGTCTGTGTTTCCACAACCGTTCTTTGTACTGCTACTATTTCCCTCTCTCTTGACCCTGAGTTAGTTGTATGCATATCTCTATGTCTCTCTAGACTTGACTTCATTGAAGAGGGCCTCTGTCTCTGGCCTCCCAAAGCTTAGCCTCCCTGAAGCCAGGATAAACAGACAAGTTGGTAGAATTAATTTATATATATATTAGTCATAGGCCTCTAAGAGTTATTGGGCTTCCCTGGTGGTTCAGACAGTAAAGAATCTGCCTGCAAAGCAGGAGACCTGGATCTGATCCCTGGGTTGGGAAGATCCCCTGGGGAGGGGCATGGCAACCCACCTCAGTATTCAGTTTATCTGAGAAAAACCATAATTAGAAAAGACACATGCACTGCAATGTTCACTGAAGCACTATAATAGCCAGGACATGGAAGCAATCTAAATGTCCATCAGTGGAGGAATGGACAAAGAACATGTGTGTGTGTGTATGTGTGTGTGTGTATACAGTGGAATATTACTCAGCCATAAAAAGGAATGATATGGGACCATTTGTAGCAACATGGAATGGCCTAGAGATTGTCACACTGAGTGAAGTCAAAGAAAGGCAAATATCATATGATATCACTTATATGTAGAATCTAAAAAAAATGGTACAAATGAACCTCTTTACAAAACAGAAATAGTCACAGATGTAGAAAACAAACATGGTTGCCAAGGGGGAAGTGAGGGGAAGGGATAAACTTGGATACTGGAACTGATACACACACACTACTATAAGATAACTGTCAAACGGGCTGTAGGAAGCATCACTATGAACAAAGCTAGTGGAGGTGATGGCATTCCAGTTGAACTATTTCAAATCCTGAAAGATGATGCTGTGAAAGTGCTGCACTCAATATGCCAGCAAATTTGGAAAACTCAGCAGTGGCCGCAGGACTGGAAAAGGTCAGTTTTCATTCCAATTCCAAAGAAAGGCAATGCCAAAGAATGCTCAAACTACCGCACAATTGCACTCCTCTCACACGCTAGTAAAGTGATGCTCAAAATTCTCCAAGCCAGGCTTCAGCAATATGTGAACCATGAACTTCCAGACGTTCAAGCTGGTTTTAGAAAAGGCAGAGGAACCAAAGATCAAATTGCCAACATCCACTGGATCATCGAAAAAGCAAGAGAGTTCCAGAAAAGCATCTATTTCTGCTTGATTGACTATGCCAAAGTCTTTGACTGTGTGGATCACAACAAACTGGAAAATTCTGAAAGAGATGGGAATACCAGACCACCTGACCTGCCTCTTGAGAAACCTGTATGCAGGTCAGGAAGCAACAGTTAGAACTGGACATGGAACAACAGATTGATTCCAAATAGGAAAAGGAGTACATCAAGGCTGTATATTGTCACCCTGCTTATTTAACTTATATGCAGAGTACATCATGAGAAACGCTGGACTGGAAGAAACACAAGCTGGAATCAAGATTGCNCTGACCTGCCTCTTGAGAAACCTGTATGCAGGTCAGGAAGCAACAGTTAGAACTGGACATGGAACAACAGATTGATTCCAAATAGGAAAAGGAGTACATCAAGGCTGTATATTGTCACCCTGCGTATTTAACTTATATGCAGAGTACATCATGAGAAACGCTGGGCTGGAGGAAGCACAGCTGGAATCAAGATTTCCGTGAGAAATATCAATAACCTCAGATATGCAGAGGACACCACCCTTATGGCAGAAAGTGAAGAAGAACTAAAGAGCCTCTTGAGGAAAGTGAAAGAGGAAAGTGAAAAAGTTGGCTTAAAGTTCAACATTCAGAAAATGAAGATCATGGCATCTGGTCCCATCACATCATGGCAGATGGGGAAACAGTGGAAACAGTGGCTGACTTTATTTTTCTGGGCTCCAAAATCACTGCAGATGGTGATTGCAGCCATGAAATTAAAAGATACGTACTCCTTGGAAGGAAAGTTATGACCAACGTAGACAGCATATTAAAAAGCAGGGACATTACTTTGCCCGACTAAGGTCCATCTAGTCAAGGCTATGGTTTTTCCAGTGGTCATGTATGGATATGAGAGTTGGACTATAAAGAAAGCTGAGCACCAAAGAATTGATGCTTTTGAGCTGGGGTGTTGGAGAAGACTCTTGAGAGTCCCTTGGACTGCAAGGAGATCCAAGCAGTCCATCTTAAAGGAGATCAGTCCTGGGTGTTCGTTGGAAGGACTGATGTTGAAGCTGAAGCTCCAATACTTTGGCCATCTGATGCGAAGAGCTGACTCATTTGAAAAGACCCTGATGCTGGGAAAGATTGAGGGCAGGAGGAGAAGGGAATGACAGAGGATGAGATGGTTGGATGGCATCACCAACTCAATGGACGTGGGTTTGGGTGGACTCTGGGAGCTGGTGTTGGACAGGGAGGCCTGGCGTGCTGCGGTTCATGGAGTCACAAAGAATTGGACATGACCGAGCGACTGAACTGAACTGAAGTGAAGAACCTACTATATAGCAGAGGGAACTCTACTTACATGGGACTTAATGACTTACATGGGAAGAGAATCTAAAGAAGAGTGGGTATATGTACAACTGATTCAATTTGCTGTACAGCAAAAAGCAACATAACAAATTAAATTAACTATATTCCAATACAAATTAATTTTAAAGTTAACCTTACTGGAAGAAGGGCAATCCAGAGCAAGTAAGAATGTTTTGCCCTAAAAAATGGTGATCTGAACATCAAGAGTCAGGTTCTGACCATGCACACAGAAACCAATGCTCCCTACTGTCTCCTTCCTAACTCTGCCTCTGGGCTGAAATTTCATCACTCTGTGGCTTTCTTCATTTGATAATTGCTCTCTCTCCTTCCAGCAACACTGTAACCATCCAGTTCACCATAGCATACCCAGTCCTCAGCAAAGATGCTTAGCACATGCCAGGAGTTGAGAAAGTTATAGCTGAATGAACACAGAAGTGAATGCACTTAGTCCTTATTTACTCTGAAATGAGTTCTAACTCAGACCCACCCACAACATTTGCAATTCGGGGTGCAAGAGTAGAAAGAAATCTCAGAAATCAAATGTCTGAATATTTGAAAGTTACCAAGTATGCTAAAAAGTTATTTTTATGAAACGCTATCTTTCTCCCTTAACAAATATGCCTCTGTGACTTCACATTCTGCTCTGAGACGAGGTGGTGTAGGGCAGGCTGTTCTTGGTCTGTTTCCCTCCCCAGCCTGGCTCTGCTTTGTACTTTAGGACCCACACACCCTAGGGTTGTCCACACTGTCCCTCAGTTGCTGCCCTTGTCTAGCCCTTGTATCTCAGATACACATTACAGGGATGGCCTGGCTTCCGAGGACAGACCCAGGGAGGGGACCCTCAAGGGCCTGGAAACAGGATCAAAGACTTTTAGGGTCTTATACCAGGGCATAGTCTAGAAAGTGAGGTATGGATTCTTGTTGGATGAGTCCCTGTAGCTTGCATTCTCCTCACTTTATGGGGAGGAGAATGGCCAGACAAGGGCCAGGGGGAACCAGGGGGGAGTCCCCTCATGCCTAGGTCTGAATCTATTCATAAAGTCCCTACTCTGTACTGGTTTTTCTTTGGAGTTTGAAAACTCATCATCAGTGTGGAAAGAGCCAGAGCAGTGGGTCACCTGGACACATGGGTGAGAGTGAAGCCTGATGCTCCTCAGTGGCAATCCCCTTTTCTGGCAGCAGTGGGAACCCCTCACAGACCACAGATGTGCTTGGTCAGGAACATCTAGAAGCTTCTATCCCTTAATGTTATTACTGCCATTAAGTGAGGGTGCTTCAGAATCCCCTTGGACAGACCCAGGTGGGTGGGGAGCCCCTAAGGGTGATGGTGACACTGCAGTTCTCCCAGTTGAGCAAAACCAGCGGCTGGTGCTTTAAAGGAAGGAGATTTTCTGCACGGATGCTTTTCAATGGGCTCCTGCAGACAGCTGGGGCCAAGCTTTTGAAATATTTCTAGCCTCTGTGTTCCTGCTGTGAAGTCTTTCGAGAAACAGTTTAGGAGTGAGGAGCTGTTTGCTATTCTGGGGCAGGGGGCATGCAGATGAAAGGGCAGATGGGTTGGAGAGGGATAATTCCCCAAGTACCCATAAAATTTTTGATCTTTGGCCCCTGCTGTAAAGTGATTCTGGGAATGCCGGTCAGACAGGAGAGCCAGGCTCTGCGGACCTGGAGCTTGCCGTGACCTCCATCTGGGCACCTGGGACACAGTCTTTGTCACCCAGGGCACTGAGATGGGGACTCTCATGGCTTCTGGAGGCTCCAGAGGCCTGTTGTCAGTCAGAAGAGTCTCAGGCCAGATGACACTGAGAGCTAGGGGAGGTTGGATGAGATGGCAGAACCCTGTCTAGGTACTAGATTCAAAAAAGTAAATATTCACCAAGGAAATGAAATTCTTTATCCTATAAATGTGTTTTGGCTGATGGTTCAATTCTCTGGGGCTCAGGTGAGTCAAAGAGTAAGTTACTGTGGTAACTTACCCCACAGTTAAGCGACCTTGAGTTAACCCTGGGATCTTTCACCTCCTGCCTGGGGGACTGGCCAAATTATTTGCCCTCCCTGCCTTCACTTGCTTTGCACCTCAAAGAAGTGAAGCTCTCTTCTCAGGAGTGGTAGAGTCCAGTGGAAATGTCTTCATGTATTCCTTATATTCAACTGTTTCCCTGATTTCCCTCATTCTTCAGATGACATTATCATTTAAACTAGGTTGGGATTTTGAGTTTTGGAGTCAGATTTAAATTCAGCCCCAGCTTAGTCTTAGAAAATGATGTAACCTTGGGTGTGTGTTGGTCACCTCTTTGAGCCTCAGTTTCCTTATCTGTAAAATGGATTGGTATCACTTACTTTTCCAGTTGTTTGGAGAATTAAAGGAGATAATAGCCTTGGATGCTGGTTCACATTCTCCACCTCTGCAAACCAGCATTGCCCCTGGGGTTGGGAAGTCTGGACAGCTCACCAAGGACCCCACAGGAGTGTGCTTTCTGGACTCTGAGTGAGTCTTACAGGGACCACTGTTGAAGTGGGCACAGCTTTCTTCAGGCAGAGTGTTGTATTTTCCTGGTGGGGAACTCTGTGGTCAGTACTAGAAGAAAGAAAGGCACATGGCCTAAAAGAAGGGCTTAATGAAGCAGGCTCCATTGTAACCAAGGTGAAGGCCTCCTGTCTAGAAGGTATGGTAAGAAGCAAAGTGATAGAGGTTGAAAGGCTTATCCAGAACAGGATTCTCTTCGGTTCAATGGAAAGAAGCTGGATTTGGAGTAAATTGGGCTGGGACACTGTTTAAGATGACTATGTGTCCCTGGTCCTCAACAACATAACTGTCATTCAGCTGGAGCTAAATAAGTGCATGCTTAATGAATGGAGGAGGGAAGGAAAGAAGGAAGGAAGTAGGGGGATGGTGCTAAGCTTGATTCCTTGCTCAATTCCTGGTAAAATATGGATAATAATATTTACCACACAGGTTTTGTTATGAGGATTCAAGGCAACACTTGTGTTTTCATCTGTAAAGTGCTACCCATCTATGAATGATACCATTATCACATCATAACAGTATCATTTGTGTTAGAACTGATAGTTATGGGAAATAAGAGAAAGTGAACATGGAGATTGAGGTGGATGTCAGTCAGAATGAAAATATCATAATCACTGCCTTGAAAGCAATGCCATTTTTATGATGACCAGCCAACCATCAGGAAAAGGGCTCCCAACTGTATCTCAGCTTAACATGGGCATTAACTCTATGGATTCATTCTTTTGCCCTCAATTTTTAGGAAAAAAGAGGCAAAATCACAATAAAATCACTTAGCAAGTATTTATCATCTGAATTTGATCTGTGCATGTGTGCATGCTAAGACACTTCAGTTCAGTTCAGTTGCTCAGTCGTGTCTGACTCTGCAACCCCATGAATCGCAGCACGCCAGGCATCCCTGTCCATCATCAACTCCCAGAGTTTACTCAGACTCACATCCATCGAGTCAGTGACGCCATCCAGCCATCTCATCCTCTGTCATCCCCTTCTCCTCCTGCCCCCAAATCCCTCCCAGCAATAGGGTCTTTTCAATGAGTCAACTCTTTTCATCAGGTGGACGAAGTATTGGAGTTTCAGCCTCAGCATCAGTCCTTCCAAAGAAATCTCAGGGCTGATCACCTTGCAGTCCAAGGGACTCTCAAGAGTCTTCTCCAACACCACAGTTCAAAAGCATCAGTTCTTCAGTGCTCAGCCTTCTTCACAGTCCAATTCACATCCATACATGACCACAGGAAAAACCATAGCCTTGACTAGACAGACCTTAGTCAGCAAAGTAATGTCTCGCTTTTGAATACGCTATCTAGGTTGGTCATAACTTTTCTTCCAAGGAGTAAGCGTCTTTTAATTTCATGGCTGCAGCCACCATCTGCAGTGATTTTGGAGCCCCAAAAAATAAAGTCTGACACTGTTTCCACTGTTTCCCCATCTATTTCCCATGAAGTGATGGGACCGGATGCCATGATCTTCATTTTCTGAATGTTGAGCTTTAAGCCAACTTTTTCACTCTCCTCTTTCACTTTCATCAAGAGGCTTTTTAGTTCCTCTTCACTTTCTGCCATAAGGGTGGTGTCATCTGCATATCTGAGGTTATCGATATTTCTCCTGGCAATTTTGATTCCAGCTTGTGGTTCTTCCAGTCCAGCATTTCTCATGATGTACTCTGCATAGAAGTTAAATAAGCAGGGTGACAATATACAGCCTTGACATACTTCTTTTCCTATTTGAAACCAGTCTGTTGTTCCATGTGCAGTTCTAACTGTTGCTTCCTGACCTGCAAACAGATTTCTCAAGAGACAGGTCAGGTGGTCTGGTATTCCCATCTCTTTCAGAATTTTCCACAGTTTATTGTGATCCACACAGTCAAAAGACACTTTAGTTGTGTCCAACTCTGTGTGGCCCTGTGAACTGTAGCCCTCCAGGCTCCTTTGTTCATGGGATTCTCCAGGCAAGAATACTGGAGTGGGATGCTGTGCCCTCCTCCAGGGATCTTACCTACACAGGGATTGAACCTGCATCTCTTACGTCTAACCTGCATTAGCAGATGGCTTCTTTGCCACTAGCACCAATATAGTAACTCAACCATCAACTCTCATTCTGTGGGCTAAAGACACTGAGATTCACACTCACTAGCAACATCCTCAATCATGAAAGAGATATTCAAGCTTCCTTCACAAAACCTGTGTTTCAAGGCAAGACATTTAGCAGTTTTGTTCCAAGTGATGTACGTGCAAATCTTCTGTTTTTAACAGCGCTGCCTTACTTCATTTTTGTCACCCCACTCCCAGGCTTAGCCCAGTAGTTAGTCTGTGCCAGGGGCTGGGGTTGCATCATGAGAACAAGACAGAGATCTGGCCCTCAAGAAGGGTATAGCCTGAGGTAGAGAGACAAACAGCAGGCAGTTATGATAGCAATAATTGCTCATATAACATGCTTCATTGCTTTTGGATAATCATTGAAATTCTTTGTGTTTCTAACTTGTTTCATAGCTAGCCCAATCAATGGAGCCAGAGTCAAAGGGGAAAATAAAGTAATACCGAGCTCCTATTTTGTGCATATGTGTGGGTTTTACACATGTATCATTTGAGGCGTCAGCAGTACATCAGCCCCATTNTTTCTCATGATGTACTCTGCATAGAAGTTAAATAAGCAGGGTGACAATATACAGCCTTGACATACTTCTTTTCCTATTTGAAACCAGTCTGTTGTTCCATGTGCAGTTCTAACTGTTGCTTCCTGACCTGCAAACAGATTTCTCAAGAGACAGGTCAGGTGGTCTGGTATTCCCATCTCTTTCAGAATTTTCCACAGTTTATTGTGATCCACACAGTCAAAAGACACTTTAGTTGTGTCCAACTCTGTGTGGCCCTGTGAACTGTAGCCCTCCAGGCTCCTTTGTTCATGGGATTCTCCAGGCAAGAATACTGGAGTGGGATGCTGTGCCCTCCTCCAGGGGATCTTACCTACACAGGGATTGAACCTGCATCTCTTACGTCTAACCTGCATTAGCAGATGGCTTCTTTGCCACTAGCACCAATATAGTAACTCAACCATCAACTCTCATTCTGTGGGCTAAAGACACTGAGATTCACACTCACTAGCAACATCCTCAATCATGAAAGAGATATTCAAGCTTCCTTCACAAAACCTGTGTTTCAAGGCAAGACATTTAGCAGTTTTGTTCCAAGTGATGTACGTGCAAATCTTCTGTTTTTAACAGCGCTGCCTTACTTCATTTTTGTCACCCCACTCCCAGGCTTAGCCCAGTAGTTAGTCTGTGCCAGGGGCTGGGGTTGCATCATGAGAACAAGACAGAGATCTGGCCCTCAAGAAGGGTATAGCCTGAGGTAGAGAGACAAACAGCAGGCAGTTATGATAGCAATAATTGCTCATATAACATGCTTCATTGCTTTTGGATAATCATTGAAATTCTTTGTGTTTCTAACTTGTTTCATAGCTAGCCCAATTAATGGAGCCAGAGTCAAAGGGGAAAATAAAGTAATACCGAGCTCCTATTTTGTGCATATGTGTGGGTTTTACACATGTATCATTTGAGGCGTCAGCAGTACATCAGCCCCATCCCCATGCTCAAAAGGGAAAGGTAGTTTATGTCCTTTTTTTTTGCAACAGGAGTCATTAAGACAGAAAAGTTAGCACTAACTTTTAGCACAGGGTCTTAAATGATTAAGAGGGGTCTGTCTTACACTGAAATCTTGCTCTTTCAACTGTACCACTTACGCTTGAATAATGTGTCCAAATAAAGGAAAACAATTTTCACCCACCTATTAAATGCTTGTGGCAATTCCAGAGGACTAGAGTGAGAATGTATTCAGTGAGGCACTCAGATGTGAGTTCAAGTCTGGGGCAGGGTCTGGCAGTCATGCTTAGGCTTTCATCAAAATGAGCCAACAGTGTTACCTCCCAAGCGTCACCTAAGACGAAGTGAATGATCTATGGTGTCCTGGCAGTAGGGAGGAGTGGTTAATGGCACATTTGCCTTCAACAGTCCTGGTCCGAGTTGTAAATCTGCCTTTTAAGTCTATGTGATTTTGAGCAAATTCCTCATCTGAAAAGTGGGAATTGCAATGACCTATCTTATAGGACTGCTGTATTAAATCAGATAATGTCTAAAAAGTGCCTATTAATATTAAGTGGAAGTCCTGGCAGTGACTATTAGCTTCCTTTCTGTATTCTTTAGACATTTCCAAAGCTAGAGTGTGATGCTGGGGGATCAGTTGGAAAGGCTCAACGCGGAGTGGACTTAAACGTTAGACAGGTGAACTCTGAAGGGGTCAATGCACCACATCAACAGACCTGTGCACAGGTCTTTCAGAAGTCTGAGGACTCTTACAGACCATCTCTAGGCTTTCTCAGTTTGTATCTCATAGTGCCTAGCAGAAAGTGCTACTAGTAATTGAATGGTTAAGAGCTTATAGCACCCATATCACACTTTACTGGAAGTATAACCCCCATCTCCCCAGAAGCACAGTTTATTAGGAGTCCCAGTTCCTTAGTGTCTTGTGATACCTCTAAGAAGGTAGTCTGGCTGGGTGTCCAAGGGGACTGTCCCTTGAGCGTGAAGTGAGCTCTCACTGTTTCTGTTTGTACTAGACTCTCACCCAGCAGAGACCAACATCCTGACTCCAAAAGGATCCTTGCAGATGTTGACTTTCCCAATTCCCCCAGTCAGTTCTGGTTTCAGTGGCTCTTTCCATGCAAGCTACATGTGGGCTGTGCATGGACTGACAAGGAACCTCTATTTACCCCATCAGTTCTGAGACATCCAGGATGCCACTAGAGAGCCAGTTAATTAAAAGCATGGCTCAACAGTGAATATGTCCAAACAGTTGTTCTATATTTGAAAAAATAAAGGAGGTTTTTTTTGCTGTTGTTGCAGTTAGGTAAAATCAAGTTTTAAATCTTATTCTAATACTTTTGTCCCCCCTCCACTGACATATTTACTTTATTGTTTTTAGAGAGTAGCTTGTCTAGACATAAATTATTACTTAGAGTGCTTTTTAAAAATTTTTTTGTTTGATATTGGAGTGTAGCCAATTAACAATGTTGTGACAGTTTCAGGTACAGAGTAAAGGGACTCAAGCCATACCTGTAAAGGTATCTATTCTCCCCCAGGCCCCTATCCCATCCAGGCTGCCACAAAACATTGAGCCGAGTTCCCTGTGTTATACAGCAGGTCCTTGGTAGTTATCCATTATAAATATAGCAGTGTGTACATGTCCATCCCAAACTCCCTAACTATTCTTCCCCCCGCATCATTCCCCCTGGTAACCTATTTAGAGTGCTTAACAGAAGCAATGTAATACTGGCTTAAACAATCAGGAAATTCACTATTGCATAGAGCTAGAATTCAGAAGTAGGGTAGACCCCAGGATTCAGTCTGCAGCTCAGTGAAGTCATTGAGGAGCCCATTTCTCTGGGCATCTTAGCACCACCAGCCTCTATGTGTCAGCTTTGCACTCATGCTAACTCCTCTCAGTCAGAAAACTCAAAGGAAGAGAAAGATACTGTTTATCTCGTGCCCATGCATTTATACCTCATCAGCTGGCAAACTTCCCCCTACATATTATCAGCCAGGATTGGGTCCCAGACTCATTCCCAAACAAATTCCTGGGAAGAGGGATGGGATGACCACAGCTGGCCTAAGTGAATACTTCAGGGTGGGATGGGTGTTGGGTCAGGAAGTCATAGGCACTATTTTAAGCATGGAGTTTCAGGTTGGTGCCCCCTCCAGTACCATGAATGCGATAGGTTCTTAGCACACGGCTGAGAGTAATGGCAGAAAAGATTTAGACTTTACCATTCAAACTTGTTTAACTTTGCTGCTGCATTGAGCTTCCCTAACACCACAGTCTAACTAATCACAAATAGACAAATTTTAAGGACTCCACACTGTCTGTAAACTCATGATGCCCATCAATGCTATAGCACAAAAGAAGGAACCCAGGAGTGGCCCAAAGCCCAGCTCTGCAGTTTGGCAGGTCCACTGAGCCTCTCGTCCATGTCCCTTTCTAAAGTCAGAATGGATGGTTAGTGCAGGGCTGGCTCTCTCAACCCAGCTCACGCAGAGAGAGGAATTCCCAAGTTGCATTAGTACGGGCAGGCCTTTCTGCTTTCCACGGCATTGCTTACCCACTGATTAGCTGTGAATATCGAATGAGGCCGAGACAACATCACTATGGTCATTGGAATAATAAAATCGAGTCATTCCATCATTTCACTTTTCCTTCCAGGGGAAAAAGCTTGGAATACAAGGCCCATCAAGGCCTTTCCTGTTTCTGATGTCTCTATCACAGACTTGGCTCCAAAGGTTAAATGTTTTGGATTACAAAATGTACATTATATGAGGGTCTTCCTATAAATCAACAAGGCAGGTATGTTAAACACAGAAAAATATCTACAGCTGTTCTCTTACTCATCCTGCTTGTTATTTAACTCAGCCTGGGCCCTAAGGAACATTTTTAGTTGTACTGTCAACAGTTTCAAAACAAAGAAGAAACTGCAACTGGCAAATGAGGAACCCAGCTGGTCCTCTGTTTAGGCTCCCACTGCATATACTTTAATCCTGACACCTGCAAGCTATTTAATCAGGATTTACAATTGAACATGAAGGATGAGGGGTCCACAGGGCTGTGTTCTTCGTGTTTGGATTGCAAATGATGGAGAAAAACTTTGTTATCGGATGTTGTAGTTATTTGAAGTTGGGTGCCCTCTAACCCACGGGGAACTCGGCATCATTTATCACTCCCCAGAAAAAACTCAGCTCAGGCAGACGCTGCCCCTCACAGCCTAACATTCTATTTTTGCTTCTTCTGTATTCTAGAGTAAACAAACTAGGAATTTATGAACAATGAGAAAAATAATTTCCGGAGGACAGATGGCAAGAGAAAGTTCTAAGTGAAATAAGGAAAGCAAGTCTGGAATTTGATAAAGCAACAAGCAGACAAGGGCATTTGCGTACAACATGGTCAAGGCCTGCAGTGTACAAAGAATTCTCTACTCACAAATGTACCCTTTCATGGAAAAGAGCAAAGTCTTGAGCCAGAGCGAAAGTATGGCCATTCTGCCCAATGCTTCAGATAGAATTTAAGGTTGCTTGTAAATACACAAAGAACAAGCAGACAAGGGCATTTGCGTACAACATGGTCAAGGCCTGCAGTGTACAAAGAATTCTCTACTCACAAATGTACCCTTTCATGGAAAAGAGCAAAGTCTTGAGCCAGAGCGAAAGTATGGCCATTCTGCCCAATGCTTCAGATAGAATTTAAGGTTGCTTGTAAATACACAAAGTTCCCTATAATTTGTACAACTGTATGTAAATCTATAATTATCTCAAAACATTTACAAAATAAAAATAAAACTGGTTAAAAAAAAAAAAAAACAAATAAAGAGAATGCGCTAATTCTGGACTTAGAAAAATTCCCTTGGGACTAGCACTTTAGAATGGAAACTCCCTGTTAGTTAAGAATCTTCTAAAATAGAATGACTGAGACAAGCCCAGAGGAATGGCTATGATCAATTCTTATTGGGTCCCCATTGGCCTGAGTGCTTTGGAGGCGGACAAAGAAGCAGAAGACACAGGTCCTGCCCTCACTGAGCTTCCAGTCTACTTGAGGGGAGAAAAAGACCTCCACTGAAATACTAACAGGATAGACTGATGTGCAATAGAAAGAATTTGAGAGAAGGGATGATTACTGTCCCCTGGAGTAGTCAAAGAAAACTTTTTGCAGAACTTGGAGGTTTGAGTTAAAAATGTAAGTGGCTTAGGCAATGGTTCTCAACATATTTTAGCATAAAGCACCCTCAATGATAGTTCCCCAACATTTACATTTAGAACCTATTCACTGAGAAATACTTAACAAAAAAACTATGAATTTGTTAACCATTGAAAGATGTTTGTATTTTTCACCATAGCACTATTTACATGTGTTTGAAAAACAGTACTCATAGGTGTGATGTATTGTCAGTGTACAAGGTATGGTTTCCATATGGCCTCATATCTCTTCCTTGTAATGGCTCTGCTATTTTAGCCCAGTGGTCTGATGTCTACAGGTTAGTAAACACCGGCTTAGACTAACATGTTTGAGTGCTTATGAAACTGCCCTCAGAGCATGTGCCTAGTAAAATTGGACAGATGGCCCTCTGTTGATGCCTTCAGAAATACTTCAGGAGCAGTGGGGGACTTGGGTGTGGCTTTAGCGGCAACCTTCCTTCAACATCTCTGCTGGTAATTCTGTACCTTGAGTGATTGCTCTCTCCTTAGCCCCCTGTTGCAACGTGCCCAGGTTGGTGAGTGGCTTACATTTATAGGGATCTAGCATCAAGGTTAGAGATGATGGGCCACATTATGTATTGCCTTTTACTGGACCCAGACCAGCTGAGGTAGAAAATTCCTCACATGTCAACAACCTATGTGTCTTTTAAAGACCAGAGAACTAGATTTAACAATATCTCTCAGAAATTCCTTGTCCCAGTGAATAAAGAACACACTTTTCTTCACATTCAAGTATAATCTGCTTGCTTTTTTGGGTAAATATCCGAAACATGAAAGTGAAAGTGAAGTTGCTCAGTCGCGTCTGACTCTTTGTGACTCCATGGACTGTAGCCCACCAGGCTCCTCCGTCCATGGGATTCTCCAGGCAAGAGTACTGGAGTGGGGTGCCATAGGAAAGCAGATAAACTCAGTCAGTATTCTGTTATGGTCATTTTGGCATGTGTCCTTAACAGTTTATTTTTAATGTATGCATTTACATATACGCACAAATATTTTTACAAAACTGGAATCATTCTATACATGCCGTTTTATAACCTGATTTTTTCCAGGTAATGTATTGTGTCTAATTCCCTTGTCCATACACATTTTCTAAATCCTGACTTTTTAATGACTGTATAACATTTGATCATGTCACTTTTCCAATCATTATTTAATTAATCCTTTTTTTTTGGTTAAACATTTAGTTTGCTTCCATGTTTTCTAAACCTCAAAACAATGTGGTGATGAATATACTTATAAAAATCTTTATGCTTACTGGAAAGAAAATGCAACTTCAATTTGATCAAGTATCTTGAATTCTATAGTTTACTCCCAGATTTTACCATCTCATTTTGGAATTTTCTACCAGTTTCAGACTCAGCTTGGGATCTCTGCATTTAGCTATTGGTCAAAGTCCACAGAATACAAAGGAGTGAGGTGGTTTCTTTCCAGATAAGTTTGGAGAATCAGAGAAGCATAAGCCTTATTCTCACCCTACTCTTCCTGGAGGCTGAAGAGGTAAGATCACCTTACAATAATTTAAGTGTTGTGAGGTGTTGATGGGAGAGGAAATTGAAGTAGAAACTCCCTGCTTGGAAAGCAAGAAAAGCTCTGGGCAGGACACAGTACGTAAACTCTTGCTTAGAAGAGGAAGCTTGAGCTGGGCTCACCATGGAAGGCTACTTTCCTATCCCCCGGCAGTGGGGTTGGAGCCCAAAAATGTGATGGTGCTTTTCTCACTTCTGCATCTTTCTTGTATAGTTTTCCTCACTACAGAGCTGACATTTTAGGGTGAGCATTATTGAAGAAAAATTATTCCTGTTACTTGTTAAAGGAATAGAAATGCAGACATAAAGAACAGACTTTGGACACAGTGGGGAAAGGAGAAGATGGGATGAATTGGGAGAGCAGCATTGAAACATACATGATATCAAAGATCAGACCAAGAGCGGGAGATTTATATTAAACTAACTGAGCAGGATTCTTGCTATGAAATAAGCAGGCCAAGGACAGAGCCCAAGGTCTGGGCCTAGTTGGAAAGCGGACTCAGAGGAGCATGATTCGAGGAGTCTTTGTCAACATCTGTTTCCTGAAGTGTCTAATCTCTCATTGCGATGTTTCTCAGTTTTTCCCCCATGGAAATAACGTGAACTCAACTTTTAGGAAGAAGTTTCTAACTGATGCTTTGCAGTTCCCGTTTCTCTTTCTGTTCCTCTGCGCTGCTCTCTCCTCTCCCCACACCATCACTTCTTCCTGTCCTACCACCTCCCAGACCTGGGCCCTCTTACCCATGCCCTTTGCCTCTCGTACCCATTTCCCTTTCCTTACACATCTTTAAGCACAGACTTCACAGAGTCATTCGCTCAGTCTATCACAGTACTTCTTTCTCTGGCACCTGTGATGGAGGGAAGCATCAATGTCTGATAGATCATGGATCTCAAAGACTCTGCCTTCCCTGTGGCATCTCCCCTCTTAATCTTACATACCTGACCCATTAATTTATTATCAGCCTTCAATTTAGAAAATTTATTTAGAAGATTTGTTAATCAGTTCAGAAGACTGGTTAATTTCACTACATTACACGATCAGATTTAGTAAGACAATTTGTTTCTAAAAGAGCACTTTGAGAGTAAAATGAGGTACTACTATTAACTGCACTGCATAAGTTGAGACCGTCTCCAGTAAACCCAGTTATATGATTAATTTTGCCCTTACTTTCATCCCTAGTCTCTGCAAGTTCACCATCAAATAGAGTCAAGAACAAATTATCATCCTAAGAATTTTAAGTACAAAATTTTGACATTTTTGTTAATAGGTTAAAGATGTTGGGCTAAATCAGGTCAGCACTGTGCTACCAGTGAAGAAAGGTTTGGTCAAACAAACAGCATAATACAGACTTATAGAAGAACCTGGGTAACATGGTTATATAGTGATATAAACAAATAGTCAAATGATTTTCAGACTTAATAACTTTTATCATTTAGGTTTATTAATTTTATTTTTCTTTTCTATTTCAGAGAAGGCAATGGCACCCCACTCCAGTACTCTGGCCTGGAAAATCCCATGGACGGAGGAGCCTGGTGGGCTGCAGTCCATGGGGTCACTAAGAGTCGGACACGACTGAGCGACTTCCCTTTCACTTTTCACTTTTATGCATTGGAGAAGGAAATGGCAGCCCACTCCAGTTTTCTTGCCTGGAGGATTCCAGGGATGGCGGAGCCTGGTGGGCTGTTGTCTATGGGGTCACACAGAGTTGGACATGACTGAAGCGACTTAGCAGCAGTAGCAGCAGCAGCAGTTGGTCTGTTGCCCAAATAGATATAGTTTTAAAATAATTCATCTCAACTACTGGATTGGCCCAAAAGTTTGTTCAGGTTTTTCCATAACATCTTTAGGAAAAATCCAAACAAATTTTTTTGGCCAATGCTATTCTATGGCTATTGAGGTATATTTATGGAAATTGGTCACTGATGATTAAGAATTATTTAGGGCCGCTCAAAATAAGTGTGACTATGGTAGCCCTAATTTAAGACAAAATTAAAGAAATGTAACTATTTTCAAGAAGATATTAGTTTCTTTCGGCTTCCTTTTATGAAAAAACTTCCCATATGTCAAGCATCTTCTAAAATATGTTATTTTTCTCTTATCTCTTTTATTTTGACATTTGCATGATGACTATTCTTTCAAAATATTCACCCAGCCTACAAGCAGGAAGCTTTGATACATCGAAGATTGTAGAAGAAATGGAAAAATGTTGCTAAATAATTACTTTCCCAAAATACACCAGACTGACAATTTGTCAAATTTAAGGATCAAAAAAAAAAACAAAAAAACCCCCACAAAAACTCTATAGAATTCCTACTGAGAAAAGCAAATATGAAAACATTTGAAAACTCATTTTAAAAAATAATAATTCTAAAGTAAAAAATTGACAAAGATTTAAAAAACCTACAGACCAATTTTGCATGTTATTAAACATGTAAAAATCCTGTCTAGTTTTATGGTAAAAATAATACACAGAATGTTTATTTTGTTACCCAGGAATTCAAGGATGGTATGCAGTGGGGAAATCCAGAAATGTAAATTATACAGTAACAGGTCAAAGACTAAAGTATTTGCTCAATATATTTGCTCATATATTAGTTCAATATGATCAATAGGTATAATAACTGAATATCCTTTCTGTTTTAAAATTTTCAATAAACTTGGTATAGAATGATATTTAATACAACTTTAAACTTACAGATACACATACACACATACTCCTCTCTTCCAAATCAATAGTCATGCAGCATCATTCTTAACCATGAAACACTAGAGGCAATCTCATTAAAATAGATATACTATCATAGCTATCAATACTTATAGCATTATAAATTTCTAGGCAATACTGTAAGTCAAAACAGAAAAAAAATAAATATTGCTATTTGCAAGTAATGTGATTTATATAGACCAGAGGTGGGCAAACTATGGACTAAGGGCCAAAACTAGCCAGTGGACTGCTTTCATAAGTAAAGTTTTGTTGGAATATAACTACATCCTTTCATTTACATGTTGCCTAATGGTTGCCTGTGAACTATAACAGCACAGTTGAATAGTTGTGACAGAGACAGTAGGGCTCACAAAGTCTAAAAGATTTACTATCTAGCCCTTTACAGAAAAAAATCTGGAGTACTCCCTAAAATCAATTAAGGAATCATTATGGTGGCCAGATATAAAATATACCAAATATCGTTATATAATATACCAAGAATAATAAGTTATATAAAATAAAAACCCACCACAAAACAGCATATTTAAACACACAATAGGCAAGCTCTATCTGAAGAAAATCATCCAGTTTTAAATACAAACCCCAAAAGAATGTGCAAATATAGAATGTAGCATGTTCTTGAATTGGAAGATTGAATAGCATATATATCATGTGCTGTGCTCAGTCATTCAGTCATGTCTGACTCTTTGCGACCCCATGGACTGTAGCCTGCCAGGCTCCTCTGTCCATGGAATTCTCCAGGCAAGAATACTGGTTGCCAGGCCCTTCTCCAAGGGATCTTCCCAACCCAGGTCTCTTGCATTGCAGGTAGATTCTTTACCATCTGGGCTAGCAGGGAAGTTCAATAAATAATCCCTCCCATATTATAAATGTGATGCAATTTCCATAAGAATTATAATTTGAGGAGGGAACCAAATGTTCAAGAATTGTAAAAAGAATTTGCTACCAGGTAGGTGAAACCTCAAGTATACAATCCCAGACATAATAGGAGTTAATTTCTCATTTACATGAAGTACAATATAGGCATTTCATTTGGACCAGCAGTTACCTTCCAAAGAGAGAGATAGAGACCCAGGCTCCTTCCAATTTGTAGATCCTCCTTCCCACCACAGGGCTTCCAAGTTTGTCCTGGGAGCCTCTCAGTTCTAGGCAGTTGAAAAGGGAGAAGATCTTAGAGAATTGCCTACATGAGGTTTTATTCTTATAGGCGTTCCTGGAGGTGCCACACATTTCTTTTCTCACCTTCTATCAGTCATATTATAACAGCTAACTGCAAGGGATCATGAGAAATGTAGTCCAGTTGTCTGCCCAGAAGTAATTTTTTAAAAAGGAGTTTGGTGAACAGTTTGTAAAGTTTGCCATAGCACTAGATGGGGAAATCAAGAAACAGACCACAGCATACGTCAGACTTTATAATGTGGTAAGTAATGGCATTTCAAATCAGTGAGGAAATTACAGTCAATTAACAGAGCTAGGACAGTTACTGATTATATCTTTACCTCATACTACACAATAAAATAAATTCCAGATGTACTACATATAAGTACATATATATATATGAAACTCCTAAAAAATTAGAATAAATATAATTTGATATTTTGGTGGGAAAGGCCTTCTTAAGTCAAAGATGAAATAAACTGTAAAGGAAAATTGATAGTTTGAGTACTTAAAAATCACAAACATCTCTATGAGATTAGAAAAAACTATAAAGTCTAAGTGGCAAAAGAAATATTTCTACTTGAAATGCAAAACATTAATATCCTTAAAAAAATTAATATCCTTAATAAGTTCCTAATATTGATGTGAAAAAGATGAATGTAACAGTTAGAACTGGATGTGGAACAACAGACTGGTTCCAAATAAGAAAAGGAGTACGTCAAGGCTGTATATTGTCACCCTGCTTATTCAACTTATATGCAGAATACATCATGAGAAACACTGGGCTGGAGGAAGCACAGCTGGAATCAAGATTGCTGGGAGAAATATCAATAACCTCAGATATGCAGATGACACACCACCCTTATGGCAGAAAGTGAAGAAGAACTAAAGAGCCTCTTGATGAAAGTGAAAGAGGAGAGTGACAAAGTTGGCTTAAAACTCAACATTCAAAAAACGAAGATCATGGCCCCTCTGGTCCCATCACTTCATGGCAATAGATAGGGAAACAATGGAAACAATGACAGACTTCATTTTCTTGGGCTCCAAAATCACTGCAGATGGTGACTGCAGCCATGAAATTAAAAGATGCTTACTCCTTGGAAGTNAAGTCATTTCTAAATAGCCTCAATTAAACAAGTTTTCATTGCATATTGTCACAACTTGTCCCTGAAATCAGCAAGTTAATAACATGTCATTAAGGAGTCTACTACACTAAGAGTAAACTGCTGTTGTTCTAGCAGAAACGCTCTCCTGGCTTTCTGCTGCCCCAGGAGTGGTTTATCTAATGTAAATAAATGGAATAAAATATTAATAAAAGTAAATAAAAACACATTTCATTTATCCATCTCCTACTGATGAAAATATAGGTCGTTTTTAGTTTTTCAACTCTGCTGTGAAAATGTTCATCCATGTCCATTTCTATACATGAAGGAGAGTTTTCTGTTGGGTATCTAACTAAAAATACTGTCAAGTTTTGTCTCAGAGAGATTTGAGGAGCCTAGCTGCTTTTTGTTATATTAGATCTGTTGGGATCATGGAGGAGGCCTCTAAGATACAGCACTTCTCTTTCCTCCCCAAATTCTGAATAAGCCAAAAATAAAATGCAGGGACAATAGAAACCAGTAGATTACCTTTTATTGCTGGGAGAATCTAGGTTGGAGGATAAAGCAGTAGAACCATGCGGGTCTAGTGAGAGAGCTCCAGGCTTAGGCAGACTACCTACCACCCATCACAGAGAACTAGAAGCTGGGACAGTGTCCCTTTACCTCTGTCCTTCCAGCCACCAGTGGGCAACCTTGGAGAAGCAGCAGAGTGCATGGCCCGCTAGAGACAGCCCACCCTCAGGAACATTAGATAAATCACTCCTGGGGCAGCAGAAAGCCAGGAGAGCGTTTCTGCCAGAACAACAGAAGTCTACTCTTCTGTAGTAGACTTCTTAATGACATGTTATTAACTTGCTGATTTCAGGGACAAGTTGTGACAATATGCAATGAAAACTTGTTCATGTGGTTCATGGGGTTGCAAAGAGTCGGACATGACAGAGTGACTGAACTGAACTGACTGAACTGAAAAACAGGAAATGAGATGTAGATGGCCAGTAAACAAAAAAATAAAGCTCAGTAACAAGGATAGCTTAGAAGTAGTATGACTTCCAAGGCCTCTGAATCCCAATTTCTCTGTCTATGAAATCAGAATAATGATAGAAACTATTCTTGAGGTTTCTGCTTAATTAAACAAGATAATGTATGTTAAATGTGCAGTAAACACAGATAAAAAACAATGGCTCATATTTATTCAGTGTTTATGATGTATTTTTAAGTGAAAAAGGAAAGATTCAAAATGTATATTCAGTGAGACGTCATTAAAACATACACATATGTACACACACACAGAGGAAAGAAACAGACCAGGATTTTAGCAGGGACTGTCTCTTGGTTGTGACCTTAGGAATAAGTATTATTTTCTCCTTCAAACATTTATTCATTTTCTAGAATTCCCACAATAAGCATGTATTGTTATTTTTATAATTAAAAAAACTAAGTGCTAATCTTTAAATAATTATTGAATGATCCCAAATGGTTTCTTGGATTTGTCTGGGACTGATTAGTTTCTGAAACCAGAATCTGTTTTCAAAACCACTAGACAGAGCCCTGAGCAAGGAAAAAAATCACCAAATAAGCTTTGCTTCAGTTTCAGCCCAGAAACAGAATCCCTTTCTTGCTTGTCCAAATGAAGTGTGAAATCAGTACCCAGGAAGGATTCAGAATGTTAACTGAAACACTGAAAAAGCTGGCTTTTAACAGACTAAAGTTCAGATAGGGCAAAGCAACAGAACTAAGGTATGGCTGGGTCTCTATGAGCACCGGTACAGGCGCCTCCCCCAGCTCAGTCCTGGTGCTCCGCCTTGGCACTGTGTCCAGGTTCCGCTCACTCAGTCCCCTTCCTTACCTTTCCTTTTCTTTTGTGGGCGTCGCTTGTCCACTGCTTCTATTTTGAGGGGAAAGTTACTTAACCCAAATCTGTCTCCTCATCTGCAAAATGAGGTGAATAATACCTTTCTAATGAGATTGTTTTATATAAAGCACTTAGTACAATACCTGACACATAGTAGGTGCTCAGTAAATTGATGTTATTACTCTCTAAATGGACATAGTACTCATCCTTAAAATGTCACCAGGAACTTCCCTGGTGATCTGGTAGTTAAGAATCTACCTTGCAGTACAGAGGCCATGGGTTCAGTCCCGGGTCAGGGAACTAACATCCCACATGCTGCAAAGCAAATAAGCCTGTGGGCTGCAACTCCTGAGCCCACACGCTGCAACTAAGACCCAATGAGGCCAAGTCGATTTTTAAAAAATGTTGCCATATAAAGAAAGCTGTGGTACAAATACACAATGGAGTATTACTCAGCCATTAAAAAGCATACATTTGAATCAGTTCTAATAAGATGGATGAAACTGGAACCGATTATACAGAGTGAAGTAAGCCAGAAAGAAAAACACCAATACAGTATACTAACACATATATATGGAATTTAGAAAGATGGTAATGAGGACCCTGTATGCAAGACAGCAAAAGAGACACAGATGTATAGAGCAGACTTTTGGACTCTGAGGGAGACGGAGAGAGAGAGGGTGGGATGATTTGGGAGAATAGCATTGAAATATGTATACTATCATGTAAGAAAT
>SJYX01018868.1:46215-150978 GCA_006410675.1 Oreotragus oreotragus
CTCAGTCGTGTCTGACTCGTAGCGACCCCATGGACTGCAGGCTACCAGACTCCTTCATCCATGGGATTTTCCAGGCAAGAGTACTGGAGTGGTGTGCCAATGCCTTCTCTGTAGTTCAGGAGAGGGAGAGAAAAAGTAGGATTTGGTTGGCCCAAAAGAATTTTATCTGTAATATTTTACTTTCCAAAAGAGGGTTTAAACTTGATGTGCAATTTTGATAAGACATACACATAGGGAAAAAATTTGGATGCAAATATGATAACATGCCAGTTGGTTTTAACCCTGTAGGGGGAAATAAGTGTACTGTATTATTTATCATGCTTTTCTGCAAATAAACCTTATCTAAAACCAAAATGAATCAAGATGAGGGTTGATCTTGAAGGAGTCTTCCAGAGATAGAAAGCACAGAGACTGGACAGTGTCAGGGGTAACAGCTGGGAGACTGACCTGTGGTGGGATAGATGGCCAGGCCAGATGGAGGCCACGTTCAAGCTGGTCAGAAGAGAGTTGAGTAAGTCAGTGCACAGAGGGAGAAACACAGCAGAGAGACTGGGACCAGAGAAAGACCACGTGGCCCACAGGAGAGGGGAGGAAGTGGTCAGGCCTGGTGTGTTCTCCATTGCTGACCTAGTTAGCTCCATTTCAGCCCATATTCTTAAAATAAATCCTCTTTTGTCTGGTGATAGCTTAAGTGCAACCAGACAAGCTGTACAGAGCCGCTATTTACATATTCCAAGTTCTCTTAAAAGAATAGTTGAGATCCCACATTAACTCATGTCTTAGATATTTCTGAGAATGAATGAACCCTGAGAATTCTGAGCTGATGTGACCACCAATGCTATAGCAAAGCTCTCTTTCCTCCTAGTCTACCTTTTTTTGGGGGGGACCCACCACAAAAAGGTATTATTATTGATGTTATTTTAAAAATAAAATTTTAATAAAATTTAAATATTTAAATCATTTTAGATTTACAGAAAAGTGGCAAAGATGGATTAGAGAGTTCATGTGTACCTCACATGCAGTTTCCTGTAGTATTAGCATCTTGTGTATGAACGGTCCCTTTTTTTTTTTTTTACAATCAGCCAATACTGGGACTTCCCTGGCAGCCCAGTGGTTGAGACTGTACTCCCAATGCAGGGGGCCTGGATGGGATACTGATCAGGGAACTAGATTCTGCATGCCGCAACTAAGAGTTCGAGTGCTGCTATAATCCCACATCCTGCAACTAAACAGCCTGCACAGCCAGGGGGAAAAAAAAGAGCCAACACTGATACATCATTATGAACCAAAGTCCACAGTTTATTGAAATCTCCTTAGCTCTGAGCAACCTTTTTTTGTTGTTGCAGGATCCCATCAAAGATCCATTATAAATACTTGTCACATCTCTTCAAGCCCCACTTGGCTGTGACAGCTTCTCACTTGTCTTTGTTACTCTTGATTATTTTGGGGAGGACCAGTCAGGTATTTTGCAAGATGCCCATCAGCTGGGATTTGTCTCATGTTCTTCTCATGATTAAACTGGGGTTACACATTCATGAGAGGAAGAGCATTGAGTGAACGTGACCTCTTATCCTGTCCTATCAACGTAACATCACTTTTGATGTGACAAGTCATTTGTCAATTGTGGCCCTGCTCATTCACAGGTGACACATTTTACAAGCTTTTCTAGGGACTCTCTTGACCCAAGGAGTGACTCTTACAGAGGGTAGGAGTCATCTCAAAGTGCAGAACACAAACCTGGCAGGCTGCCTCAGTCCCCGCTGCAGAAATGCCTGGCTTGGTCTGTGCCCCAGTTTTGCAAATCTCCTTAGACAGAAGCTAGGACCTGAGTTTTCCTTGTGCTCCCAGCTCTGGTCACTAGGGGCTCCAAGCAAGGAGTGAGACACTTCCCAGGGTTAGTGTCTGTTTCTGGAGCACAGAGGAAGCCACTCATGGAAACCAGATTCTCCTTTCTCAAGCAGTGCAGAAGGGTATCTTGAGAGCATGAGTATTTACATTAATAAATATTTAAAGAAAGAAACAGACCATTTCCTCTAGCTGATAAAGGCCCAAGGAAATGTTTGGGCCCCTGCTACTTTGCAGCAATCCTTTAATGCATCCTAGTTGACTCCCTTGCAGACCCTGCAGCTTCATCTCAAAGGTTTTTCAGCTTTCATCCACCCTCAGCCACACCCAGAGTGATCTCTTAACCTCGGGTAATTGTGTATGTGTAGAAATTGCTCAATAGTGTCCAACTCTTTGCAACCCCGTGGATTGTAGTCTGCTAGGTTTCTCTGTCCTTGGAATTCTCCAGGCAAGAATACTGGAATGGGTAGACATTCCCTTCTCCAGGAGATCTTCCTAGCTCAGGGATCGAACCCAGGTCTTCCTTTCACATTGCAGGTGGTTTCTTGACTACCTGAGCCACCTTGTATGCTTCCTATCTAATTTGGAGGAGGAAAGCCAGGTGTTCTCAGCTCCCACAACCTTGACATCCTCCCGTACTGATCTGCTTCTCCCTTCTCTCTGTGCCAGGAATGAAGGCCAACCCCTGCTCCTCTGATCAACCCCACGGATATGGCCATCTCCTTTCATCTACCCTTTCCTACTGCCTCTTCATGTTCAGCTCACCATGCTCCAACTTAGTACCTCCTCCCTCAAACTGGTGCCCTCTCAAATTGCCATCTACACTTCTTCTTCCTTTAAGTGACCCTTAATGATAGTAAGGACCCTTAAGACTCATCCAACCTCACCTCTGCATTCCCAGCCAGCCCGAACTATTTTTATTTCCCTACAAGAGTCAGGCTGTCTTTTTATGGCCTCTGAATCTACCATGTCCAAGGCCTGAAATACTGTCTCTCCCAGTTCCCCTTCACCCTATGTCATTGTTTGGACAACTCACACCTTGGAAAACTCAGATTTTAGAGAACTTCCTCCAGGAAACCTTTGTTGAATCCCAGAAACCAAAATAGGGCCAATTCATGTACCTTCAGAGCACCTTGAGGATGTAAGAGGTGGACCATAAAGAAGGCTGAGTGTTGAAGAATTGATGCTTTCAAATTGTGGTGCTGGAGAAGACTCTTAAGAGTCCCTTGGACAGCAAAGAGATCAAGCCAGTCAGTCCTAAAGGAAACCAGCCCTAAATATTCATTGGAAAGACTAATGCTGGAGCTGAAGCCCCAATACCTAGGCCACCTGATGCAAAGAACTGACTCACTGGAAAAGACTCTGATGCTGGGAAAGACTGAGGAGAGAAGGGGGTGACAGAGGATGAGATGATTAGACAGGGTCACCAACTCAATGGACATGTTTGAGCAAACTCCAGGAGATAGTGAAGGACAGAGGAACCTGACGTGCCCGGTCTGTGGGGTTGCAAAGAGCTGGACATGACTTAGTGATCAAACAACAGCAGAGCACCTTATAACCCTGTCTTAGCACTTATCTCGCAGTATTGAAACTACCGGTTTATTTCTGTTATCTCTCACTGGATTATAGGCTCTTGATAGGAGCAGAGTATATCTTGCTCATCAATATATTCCTCAAATACTGGACTTAATACTGAGCTCAAAACTGGCTGTTGAATTAAAAGAGCAGTCTAGCCAGCTGCTCCTACCTTGAACCCTTGAGTGTCCTACCACTCATTACACTCCCATCACCCGCACCTCAAACTCCTTTATTTGCCTCTGGGTCAGCCACCTGGTGAGATGTTCTAGATAAATTCCTACATGTAACAGCCAGTGGTCCCGTCTCAGTTCTTAGTCCACTCAGCCTGTCTTCAGGCTGCAATGCTCCAGTCCAATTTTCCCTTCTTATAATTGTCTCCTCCCTTGAATTTCTGGGATATTGTGCTCTTCTGATGCTCCTTGACTTCTTTCTCAGAATCCTTCATGCTCTTCTATTCTTTGCCCAGTCACCTCTGTCCTTTTCTCTTCTACCCTTGCTTCTTGTCTTTGCTTCCCTGTTTCTGTGAATAGCAGTATTCTCCATGACCAGCAGGGGAGGCTGAGAAATGCAGGGATGCTTGTGGACATGCATATGGACATTTGGACAGCACTGCTCTGCCGAGGCTCCTCCAGTAAGGGTGACCACCAGTTTGCCTGGCAATATCTGGGTTTAACATTGGCGAGTCTTGCATCCAGGAAAATCCTCAATCCTGGGCCAACTGAGAAGGTTGGGCACTCTTTCACCAGCCCTTGACTTGTCCCTTTGTACAACCATGTTTGTTTCCACTTCATCTAGATCTAGATTACAGACTTCCAGGATCACATAGATCTTGTTCATTCCTACCAAGTCTGTATTGAGTAGATAACCATATATTTGCAAAGAGCTTTAAAATGTCTTTGTTTTTTGATTACATGGGTAACATCTAGTCAATGTGGAAAAAAAAAAAAAAGACGAGCAAACATGGAGAAAACAATTTTAAACATTTTCTTAATTAATAGCCATCCTTAGAGATTGCCATTTATCTTTGGGAGCACACATGCACACATTCACCCCAGGGAATGTGCACACATGCTTGTGTGTAAGTATATAAAATAATTGGAAAAGAAAACTAGGTCATGTTTCACAGGCTGTTCTGTACATTCTTTTTCTCACTGAACAATATATCTCATCAATGTCTATAGAATTAAATTGAAAATGGTATAATTAGAGGACTCACATTCATTGGGCTCACATTGTAGTACCTGGAAATGTTGATATGATTAGCTGTATCATGTTCTGTAACTTGGCATGCTGACCATTTTATAATTGACTGGTTGTACTTCCTTTTTTGAAGTAAATACCTTGATGTAAATTGTTTCAGAATGTTGAAAAAGATGGGCAGCTTTCCAGTTCATTACATAAAGCAAGCATAACCTTGGTACCCAAAACAGATCAACACAGCATTACAACAAGAAAGAAAAACTACAGGCCAAGTTCCTTTAGGAATATAGGTTTTAAATTAACTACAAGAAAATAGACTATAGTAAGATAATAACAAAAAAACTCATCCTTACAGAGGTCTATGTTCCAGGAACTAGTCTGGGTAAATCATTTACACTGATTCAGAATCATCCTAACACCCTGTGTAGTATCTTTTTTTCTCCCCAAATAGATGAAGAAACATGTACAAAGAGTGTAACTCATCCATGGTTACCCTACTAGTAACACCAAGACCACATACAGCTTTTGTTCCAGCCATCCACGGATAGATAAGAAAATCCAATACAATAAAGTACAACAGGTTTAACAAGGAAAACAAGATCATCCTGACAGTCTAAAAAAGGCATTCAAGAATAAATGATGCCTCTTAATAAAACTGTTACAAAAATAGGAGCAGAATGGTATTCATTTTAAGAGTATATAAATTTAAAGTCAATATATTTCTGTTAAAAAATCAGGTTCAAAGTATGGATTCTTCACTTCTACTTACTGGCAACCAAAAATATGTCCCTTAGGAATACTTTATAGGATGTATGAAAGTTTCCTCCTTTCAACAAGAAGAATTTGTTCTTTGAAAAGTTTAATGAAAAAGCCTAGAAAATTACAATGATGATTAAAAACTCCCCTTAAAACCTATGTTCTGAGACAACTCCAGCATTTTTATGTGCATGTACTTTTTCCTTACTGAATTAGGATCACACAGTTACTATTTTGAAACTTGTTTTCCTTCCATGTTTACTGGGATCAATGTCCTCTGTCATTCATGAATTTGAATGAGCATATGTGCTCAATCACTCAGCTGTGTCTGACTCTTCTGGACCCCATGGACTGTAGCCTGCCAGGCTCCTCTGCCCATGGAATTTTCCAGACAAGAATACTGAAGCGGGTTGGCAGTTCCTTCTCTAGGGGATCTTTCCAACCCAGGGATTGAACCCGCATGTCTTGCGTCTCCTGCATTGGCAGGTGGATTCTTTACCACTAGTGCCACCTGGGAATTTGAATAGCTGCATAGTATTCAACCAAGAGTATCATCACAATTTAACCTCTGCTATTGGACATCTAGGAGGTTTTCAACTTTTTGGCTATTATAAATAGAAGTCAATTAACATCCTTGTTCCTAAAACCTCTTTCACAGCCCTGAAGTTTAATTTAGGTCAAATTCCTAGAAAAGAGTTTCCAAAATTGACTCAACCTGCCAAATTACCTTCCTAGAATATTTCCCAGATTGCAGATGAGACGTGTGTGGTGTGTATGAAGAAACTGCAAAACTTTACTGAGAGAAGTGATTATTTTGAATACGTCCATTTATTATTAGTAGTAATTAACTGTTGAACAAATTGATTCAGTCAGTCCAGATAGGGGCTGGCAGATGGGAGTGTGGAGGAAATGGCACTCTTCTACATTGCTGGCAGAAGTATTGACTTATACAGATACTCTAGGAAGCTAACGTGTTATGCTCCTGTGTAGGATGAATATGTGCCATGGAGCTGTCAGTTCCTCCCCAGATGATTTGCAGATCTAATCCAATGACAACAAGGAAGAGTTTGCTCAAGTGATTCTAAGTTATCTGCAAGAGTTTGCTTAAGAGTTTGCCTAAATGGTTCTAAAAGTTATCTGGAAGAATGAGTAAGAGAAATATGAAATATGGTCAAAGAAGAATGAGGGGAGGGGGCTCTCATCACATTTGCCAGAAGCACCAGTAGCTAGCTGAAGCCACAGCCATGCCAGCCCCTATCTGGACTGACTGAGTGCCTTCTCACATGTGCCAAGCTTCTCTTCTACTCACATTTGCTGATGGGAAAAGTGTTTCTCACCAGCTGATAAAACTGTGTGGAACTCAAGGTTGTAGCAAACACTCCATTCCTTACCTTTAAGAAAGAGCGGAAAGAAATCCAAGTCTAAGTTTGTTATTTTCCACAAAGCCTTGCTTTCTGTGGGGAAGAGCCCCCACTTGTAACTAGCTATGCTATAACTGGGTCTAATTGCCTCTTTCTTATCTTGTAGCTTATTTAGTACGATAAAACAGCTATGTTTACGTTGTACGTTTAACTTTTTAATGAACTTTGTAGTACACTTGCAGGACTGGGAGGCACGACCATAGCTCCAGATGGAGACTGTGAAACTATGAGAATCCTTGTGACTGTCCAAGGTGGGGGGGGAATGTGGGTGTACTCTGGCTGCTGTTGGCTCTATTTGAGCCTGCTGATTTAAAGATGGGAAAGCGGAGCTGTTTGTGTCCCCAAACCCAGATATTTTAAATACCAGGGATTAGACTCTATCCCTGGCTTCTCTTGTTTAAAACATGGTCCTCTGAGAACACGTGGTCACTGTCTATAAAAACACAAGTTCCTTTGCTTAAACCCATCTGTGGGAAACTTTCCCATATAGTGCTGTTCCACAGGCCTTTCCATTTAAAGAATCGTTTGAAAGAAGAACACCAACAACACATATACAGAGAGCGAGACCCACCCCCCTACCCCCACACAGATGCTCACATACAGTCAAGTCAAACCAGTTGGGATTGACACCCAAGCCCTCCGAGTTCAAAGCAAGAACCACCTCAGAGTTCCCACCATCTAAAGAGGACCTTGGCTTTTTCCTTTGAAGTGTTTCCTTTGAAGGTCAAGGTAAAAGGGGCCATGTTGACTCAAGAAATTGCTAATCTATAGAAAGATGTGGCCTCTGCTCCATCACACATTTGTAATGTTCACATGAGGTTAACAAAACAAATGGTTTTGACTGAAATGCGTGAGCTTGGACCAGCCTTTCTTCTCAAACTGTCCCCATCATAGGAACATTTTATCAGGATAAGGTAAGAACCAGGAGAACCAAGAATGCACCAGGATCTCAAATAAGTTATTGAATTTAATTTCAAGTGTCTTAAATCTGTGGTCATCCAGTCAGAATTGAAAGTGAAAAGTGAAAATGTTAATCACTCGGTCATGTCTGACCCTTTGTGACCCCATGGACTGTCACCCGCCAGGTTCCTCCGTCCATGAAATTCTCCAGGCAGGAATACTGGAGTGGGTTGCCATTTCCTTCTCAAGCGGATCTTCCCAACCCAGGGATTAAACCTACGTCTCCTGCATTGCAGGCAAATTCTTTACCATCTGAACCACCAGGGAAGCCCACTTAGCAACTGGCTACTGTCTACCAAGATGAGACTGGAATTGGAGGACCTGGATCAGATCAAAGTCTCAACTCCTCTGTCTCTCATTAAGCAGTGTCATTCCTGACATGTCACTTCAGCTTTTCTTCTTTATCTGCCTCAGACTTATTTTCTGGAAACTTTCCTAGGACAAGCTGAAAAATTAAAATGTGCTGAGAAACTCTGAGTACAGTACCCAGATGTAGGTAGGACTTACAAGCTAAATTCTAAGAGGCAGCTACCTTGGTGCATAAGAGAATTTCCATCACTGGGATAGGCTGAGCCTGGGCAGAATTTTACCAGTGTAAGTGACTGGGTAGCAAATAGTCTAAACTCTTATACTCCAAAACCCCTCGATGATGCAACAATCATCACTAGGCTCTTTGGCCCAGATGTATCATTTATTTTGGTTTCTCTGGTATCTAGCATTGGTCCAGGCATAGTGCTGGTTGAATCCAGTTCATCAGGGAGTTCAGCGTGTTCTCTCCACACTCATCCCTACCCTATCGACACATATATTTGGCCTAAATTGTGAGCATGTGTCGTAAACTAAACCTAAAAGCACTTCTCCATGTGGAGAAAATGAGTTGTTTAGTAGAGTTAAAAAAAAAATGGGAACATCAGGTAACTAAGAAACTGATCAAATGTTTTGTTTTGAGGTCGATGCAGGTAGAAACTCCTCCTCACCCCCCCAAGCCCACCCCTACACTAATAAGGTCACTCATGGAATTTGGAATGGATGTTGCATGTGCCAGCCACCAAATGGCCTGCCTCAGAGCCCCAAAGCGTCCTGTTTGGATAGAGTCACTCTAGCCTCTCTGTTGATGTTTATCTCAAGTCTTCATTCAAGGGAGCTCTTCCATCACTTTTTCCTCCCGAGGAAATGCCACCCAGAGAGTTGAGATCAACAACAGAGAGTGTAAGGTGGTTGGGGATAGGCTGTATTAGTTTAACAAGGTAAAAGAACAGGCATGCTTGGAGCTAGAATAGTGATTTTGGCTACCCCAAAATAGGATTTTACTTATAAATATATATATATAGATATACATATAAATAACATATATACACACACACATATACATACCCACATATAAGTCCATCAAATCTATCATATATCCATGTCGGGTGTTCCTATATCTGGATTACTCATATAGGGTATATATTACATTTTAACAGCTATGTTGATAGTGGGCCAAAAAAGAGCCAGTTTTCCCCATATTCATAACATTATATCTTTCCAAAGTACTAAGTTCACTGCATCATCATCCAACTTTATGAGATGGGAGGGTGAAGAATGATCCCTGTGTGAAGGTAACCTACATGGCCAGGTCACAGGAAGACTGGCTCTCTCCTTACCCAGGACTGGGACTGGCTCAACCCCAACCTGGATGCCCTCCCCAGCCCCTCTGTGGTCTCGATCATAGAGGAGGGCCAAGAATGCCCTTTGTCCCATTCCTCCAGATGGTCCTCTAAGTGGGCGGTAGGCTTGTCACCCTGCAGCCCTTAGGGCCATCACATGAACGCAGGTCCCTACATAAATACCCTTAGGAAACCTGTCAGGGGAAGGTTGCTGGCATCCAAGTGTGGACACTGGATGTGCCAGTGATGCATCCACCATTTGGTCGCCTCAAAAGATGTTGGTTCAGCTGCTTTGGGAGGGATGGGAATGATATTCGGAGATGCAGGGCCAGAGTCCCACGCTGTTTCTGAGGCCTGGCTTGATAACTGTGATTAACTGAGGAGATGGAGGCGGCACAGTTTTGTGGGAATGAAAGAAACTGATGTCTTCAAGACCCAGGAGGGCTGGACCATGACTTCTGTTGACAGTCAGCAGTGGCTCAAACTTTCAGAACAAAAGGTTGCCAAGAAGTGCTTTATGTTCATTTCCCCTTCAATCTATTTTCCGTATCGTTACCAGAAGCAAACCAGACATTCTCAGTATGACCTCGATCAAACTTCTTCAACGGGCAGAATGTTAATAGGAGCTTTCTTTAGGTAGTAGAATACTAGATGGTTTCTTTCCCCCTTCTTTTCGTTTCTGTTTTTTGTTTTTTCATATTGTCTGTGAAAAACAAGTATTCTTTTAGGCCCCTTAAATGCATTGGTTTCTGTGATTATAGTTTTCATTCTGTCTGCCCTCTGAGGGATAAGGATAAGAGGCTTATGGAAGTTTCCTGATGGGAGAGACTGACTGTGGGGGAAACTAGGTCTTGTTCTGGTGCATGAGGCTGTGCTCAGTAAATCTTTAATCCAATTTTCTGCTGATGGGCGGGGTTGTGTTCCCTCCCTGTTGTTTGACCTGAGACCAAACTGTGGTGGAGGTAATGAGGATAATGGTGACCTCTTCAAAAGGCCCCATACACACACTGCCACATTCAGTGCCGCCCCACACTCAGCAGGCCACCGCTGACCCATGCCTTCACCGGAGACTCCTGGACACTCACAGGCAAATCTGGGTCAGTCTCTTGTGGGGTCACTGCTCCTTTCATTTCATGCAAAGATGGCCACAATAAAGGACATAAATGGTCTGGACCTAACAGAAGCAGAAGATATTAAGAAGGGGGGCAAGAATACACAGAAAAACTATACAAAAAAGATCTTCATGACCCAGATAACTACAATGGTGTGATCACTCACCTGGAGCCAGACATGCTGGAATGAGAAGTCAGGTGGGCCTTAGAAAGCATCACTATGAACAAAGCTAGTGGAGGTGATGGGATTCCAGCTGAGCTATTTCAAGTCCTGAAAGATGATGCTGTGAAAGTGCTGCACTCAATATGCCAGCAAATATAGAAAACTCAGCAATGGCCACAGGACTAGAAAGGGTTGGTTTTCATTTCAATCCCTAAGAAAGGTAATGCCAAAGAATGCTCAAGCTACTGCACAATTGCACTCATCTCACATGCTAGTAAAGGAAAGCTCAAAATTCTCCAAGCCAGGCTTCAGCAGTATGTGAACTGTGAACTTCCAGATGTTCAAGCTGGTTTTAGAAAAGGCAGAGGAACCAGAGATCAAATTGCCAACATTCATTGGATCACAGAAAAAGCAAGAGAGTTCCAGAAAAACATCTACTTCTGCTTTATGGACCATCCCAAAGACTTTGACTGTGTGGATCACAACAAACTGTGGAAAATTCTTCAAGAGACAGGAACACCAGACCACCTGACCTGCCTCCTGAGAAATCTGTATGCAGGTCAAGAAGCAACAGTTAGAACTGGACATGGAACAACAGACTGGTTCCAAATTGGGAAAGGAGTATGTCAAGGCTGTATATTGTCACCCGGCTTATTTAACTTATATGCAGAGTACATCATGAGAAACGCTAGGCTGGCTGAAGCACAAGCTGGAATCAAGATTGCTGTGAGAAATATCAATAACCTCAGATATGCAGATGACACCACCCTTATGGCAGAAAATGAAGAACTAAAGAGCCTCTTGATGGAAGTGAAAGAGGAGAGTGAAAAAACTGGCTTAAAACTCAACATTAAGAAAACTAAGACCATGGCATCTGGTCCCATCATTTAATGGCAAATAGATGGGAAAACAATGGAAACAGTGAAAGACTTTATTTTCTTGGGCTCCAGAGTCACTGCAGATGGTGACTGCAGCCATGAAATTAACAGACACTTGCTCTTTGGAAGAAAAACTACGACAAACCTAGACAACATATGAAAAAGCAGAGACATTACTTTGCCAACAAAGGTCCATCTAGTCAAGGCTATGGTTTTCCTAGTAGTCATGTATGGATGTGAGAGTTGGACTGTGAAGAAGGCTGAGCACTGAAGAATTGATGCTTTTGAACTGGCGTGTTGGAGAAGACTCTTGAGAGTCCTTGGACTGCAAGGAGATCTAACCAGTCAATCCCAAAGGAAATCAGTCCTAAATATTCATTGGAAGGACTGATGTTGAAGTTGAAACTCCAATACTTTGGCCACCTGATGTGAAAAACTGACTCATTTGAAAAGACCCTGATGCTGGGAAAGATTGATGGCAGGAGGAGAAGGGGACGACAGAGGATGAGATGGTTGGATGGCATCACTGACTCGATGGATATGAGTTTGAGCAAGCTTGGGGAATTGGTGATGGACAGGGAGGCCTGGTGTGCTGCAGTCCATGGGGTCACAGAGTCAGACATGACTGAGTGACTGAATTGAACGGAATCTAGTTGAGTTATCTCAAGATCATAGGAAGTTTCCAACATAAGAAAATTAATTTAGCATATTAATCTTTAAACACACTCCCAGGTTGGTTAAATTTAAAATCAAGAAGAATAATTTAAATAGAATTAGAAATCTATTTCCCTAAATGATGAAAAGTACCAATTCTAAAAGGACTAATTAGCATTAGAGATATGAAAACTATTTTTGGAAATATTAATGAATTTCCCTTTAGAGTCCTGTCCCCCTGGGAACAGTCTACCTCCTAAACAAGAAGATGGATATTTGATTTCTACACCTGAACACAGAAGTGCTTCAGAGTCTTTCTTTTCTTTCCTTTTGGTATAAAAAGGAATCCAGCCAGGCTGGCTGTACTCAGAATTCTCCCACAGAATGACAGCTGGGCCATGGGATGATGCTCTTTGATAGGAGATGACAAGCTTACGTTTCCAACTCGAGGATATGGAAGGAAGGAAGAGGGAAGAGGGGAGAGAGTTTGAAAGTGTGGGAGGTTAGAGACCTGTGCGCTAGCCTCTCCTCTTTTGGCTTTGAAGGCTGGGATGAGAGAAGCAGGGATTGAGTGGTGTGAGGGGCCTGAGGACTCCTGTTTTGGCCTCTGGAGGTGGTTCCTTCCTTTACCAGCACAGGAGAGGGAATCCTGGCTCAGCACACCCTGGGAGATGGTACAGGCTCTCTTAGGGAAGAATCTGAACAGAGTGGAATGGAGAGCCAGGATCCTGCCAGGGACCCCCTCTGGGTAACTATAGCAGAACTGGAGGAGCCACATGCAACTCAGGGTCTAGAGGGTCTAAGGCTGATGGTTGTTGGGTCATCAGACTCTGATCAAGCTGTCAAAGCAACCAGTCACAGCCCTCCCCTGCCAATATCTGCAAGACTGGCAGTGACCAGGGAGAGGGGGGGCACTTCATCAGAGATTTGCGAGGACCAAAGGACACCACACAAGCCTGAGGCCTTCTTTTTCACCTGCGTGGCACACAGATGACCACCTCAAGATCAGTGATTGTGTTGTCCTATAGACTGTGTGATCCTGAGGTTAACAGCTTATCTAATTAGTGCAGCAACCAAAGTCATAGGTTAAACACATCACGTCCTCAGGTTCATGATTTTCACGATTTGAATGTTCATTTTGTTATTATTGACTGGTTAAAGAGCTAAACTTCAAAATAAAAAGTTGTAATTAAAAGAATATTCAATTGCTTCAAGGATACCAACTTGTGAATACAAGAAATAAATTTGAAAGGAAACAACTGAAAACTCCCCATAGGCAATCTAAGAGCTTCTGCCTAATAACAGAAAGGTGGAGCTTAAAAAGTCTTAAGAGTATAATACATAGAGGAGATAATACATGCAAAACGCAGTAAACACTTAGAATAAAAAAAGGAAATGGTTTGCATTTGTTCAGTGTTAATGAGGATCCTTCCTTGACAGAAGAAATTTTCTATATAACATTCCTAACATTGTGTCTAGTGGTAAGATATTAGTTACTCCCATGAAAGAGATCATGTAGATATTTGCTTTTATTTAACACCTTTAAAATCTGTAGATAGTACAATAGAGCATTAAATAAAAAGAGATGTAGTGATTGTAAATGAGAAGATACAAGTACTGGTATTCGTCAGTCAGATGAGACCCTTCAAAACAGAGGAGAATCAGCAGAAAATCATTTAGAGTGGTGGATTCCAAAATTTATCTACAAACTGGAATCGACAGGGGAATGTCAAGCTCTGAAGCTCGAGCAGAGCCTCACCACCCAGAATGGGGTTTACTTGGTCTGGGGTGTGGCCTGGGCTTGAGAATTTTTAAAGATCCCTAGGTGATTCTAACATGCAAACAAGTTTGGTAATGACCGCTTATAATTAAAAAGCAAGCCCAGTAGATAGGCTGCACTGAAGAGAAATATACAAAAATGAATTCTTTCCTATCTCAGAAACAGAAGATAAAATTAAAAAAAAAAAAAAAGGATCCCACTTACAATAGCAAACAGGGAAGATACCTGAGAATTGTTTTAGCAAGAAAAATGTGCAAAGTGAATTATCACATTTGCACTAGGAGACATAAACGCAGACTTGAAAAACTGAGAGACACTGTGTTCCCGAATTAATTAACAGGTGTAATGAAGTTTCCAGAAGGATTAGGAAGAGAGCAATTAAAAAATGGAATCTTAACTTTGACATTTGAGTAAATGTGTGTTTAAAAAGCTAAAACGATTTGAGAAATAAGAGAATATCTGCCTAACAAGGTATTAAAGTGAATTTGTAAATCGCTTCTTTCTGGTCCAAGTATAAAAAGATGAATGGAACAGATAAGATAAAATTAAAAAAAAAAAAAAAGGATCCCACTTACAATAGCAAACAGGGAAGATACCTGAGAATTGTTTTAGCAAGAAAAATGTGCAAAGTGAATTATCACATTTGCACTAGGAGACATAAACGCAGACTTGAAAAACTGAGAGACACTGTGTTCCCGAATTAATTAACAGGTGTAATGAAGTTTCCAGAAGGATTAGGAAGAGAGCAATTAAAAAATGGAATCTTAACTTTGACATTTGAGTAAATGTGTGTTTAAAAAGCTAAAACGATTTGAGAAATAAGAGAATATCTGCCTAACAAGGTATTAAAGTGAATTTGTAAATCGCTTCTTTCTGGTCCAAGTATAAAAAGATGAATGGAACAGAACACAGTTCAGGAAGTGATTCTAGAATGTCTGGGAACTTTATGCTGAATAAAGTATGACAATTCAGTGGAGAAAGAAATATGATTAAATAAGCGATATCATAGAAACTGATGAACTACTCATTTAATGTTGAATTTTCCCACTCTTATCAGATGTTCAATAAATTAAGGAATATTAAAAAATAAAGTCAGGAAACTAGAAGAAAATATAGGTAAATGTTATTGATATGACTGGAAGGTTTTTTAATCCCAAAAGTGATGGGGAAAAGTCCTAGGGCCTAGAAAAAATTACACACAAATTCAAAAATCAGTATGTAAGAAGAAATAAAACTAAAAGGATTAACTGGAAGAAAACATTTGCAGCAAATGACAAAGAATATCCTTAATTCTTAAAAAGCTCTTAAAGTCTCAAAATGAAAATCAAAAGGTGAACACTATTAAAAATATTTATAGATATTGATATTTATAAAAACATATAATTTATAATATATAAATATTATATATAATTAAAATATAATAAAGTATATTATAATTTTATAAAAATATTTATAAATACTGAAAATATTTGCAGCTTCACTAGTAATCTAAGAAATGCAGATTCTAACAATAAGTACCATTTACTTACATAATTGGAAAGATTAAGAAAAAATTTTACTCACTGCAGGGCAGGGTTTTGTGAGACAGCCAGATAAACCCTGATGGGATTGTAGGCTGATCTTAGCTTTCTGGAACTCAAATCAGCAATGTATACCTAGAATCTTAACTGTTTCTTTTCTTTGACATATAATCCCTATAGTCACTATTCTATACTTTGCAAACAGGGAAGGATTTATATCCAAGAATAATCTGAAAGATATTATTTGTAATTAACTGGGAGCCACCTAAATGTTTAGCACTGGGGAAATAATCATGATACATCCATATGGTGGAATACTGTACAACATACACATTACTTTTGCCTTCAGACAAAACTATTTAACACAACTTTTACAAATAAGACAAAGACATGCTAAAATTTCAGTGGTGATTTGGGTACTTTTTCTAATTTTTAATGATTTTAACACAAATATTTGATTTTATAAAGTGTTAGTTTTTATGATCAAGAATGAAAAGAAGTAAAAGAAATAAGACCAATCAATAATACTGTGAAAAACCTCTACTTATAAAAGTATCAGGCTTCCCTGGTGTTCGAGTTAAGAATCTGCCTGCTAATGCAGGGGACACGGGTTCAATCCCTGGTCAGGAAGATCCCGCATGTCCTGGGGTAACTAAGTCCATGTGCCACAACTTCTAAAGCCCCGCTCGTCCTAGAGACCATGCTCTGAAACAAGAGAAATAGCAAAGAAAACTCAGTACAGCCAAACAAATAAACCAAAAATCAGAATCAATAGATTGATGAGAAAAGGACAAAATAATTTGCATAAAAGGAAGTTAATGTCATACAGATTAAAAGTTATTCATATTCAACTTTGCAGGTAATAAAAAAAATTCAAATTAAACCAAGTCAAGGCACCAATTCATGACTAAATTTAAATTTAAAAAATTATTTTCAATGTTGAACAGATTGCAGTGTATTATAATTTCAAAGGATCAGGTTAGTATAAATTAATCCAATAGGTATATAACAGTTTGGTTCTACACAAGACTGGTAATAATGTTCATATTCTTTGAAAAATTGAATTTCATTTTGGAATGCTTCTAAGGAAATTATTCAATAGAGAAAAGATAAATCTCTCTACTCAATTTTACTTAAAATATTAAATTGGAATGTATAGTTAAGAGCAAGATACATTATGGTACAATCTGATAAACTCTTGTTATGAAAATAAAAGAGTGGGAAATATATGCAGATGGCAAACCTTGGGCAGGCCTATGTCACTAGAAAATAGAAACTAAAAAGGAGGGCAAGAATGTGTTAGGGAGGTGAAATTTTTTTTTTGTAATTTAATCTTGATATATCATGGTCCTTAACAGTGCACAAAAATTAGAGGGAAGAAGTATCATGGGGATAAAGTGCTGCTGCTGCTGCTGCTGCTGCTGCTGCTGCTGCTGCTGCTAAGTCACTTCAGTCGTGTCCGACTCTGTGTGACCCCATAGACGGCAGCCCACCAGGCTCCCCCGTCCCTGGGATTCTCCAGGCAAGAATACTGGAGTGGGTTGCCATTTCCTTCTCCAGTGCATGAAAGAGAAAAATGAAAGTGAAGTCGCTCAGTCTGTCCAACTGTTAGCGACCCCATGGACTGCAGCCCACCAGGCTACTCTGTCCATTGGATTTTCCAGGCAAGAGTACTGGGGTGGGGTGCCATTGTCTTCCCCGGGGGATAAAGTGGGAAACGATATTTATACATAATTGTCTATACACTTAATCAGTTGGTGAGAGGGGCCTTCTTACATATACACCTGTCAAAAAAGAATTATCCTTCTTTTCTTAAACGAGTGAAACAGTAGCGTTAAGAGGCAAATAACTTGTTTGTGATTACAGTCAAATTCTGGAATGAAAATTTCATCTCACTTAACTCCATGATGCCACCTGCCTCTGAATGTGTACACGCTACTGGTTGCTAACCTTAATGAGTCACAAACCTTGTTAAGCATGATGATAACTATGAACCATTTTTCCCAGAAAAATATCACAAGACACAATTTGCATATTCACCACCTTCTAATGGGATCATCTAGCACCACAGTTTATGCCTATTGGTCTGCAATAATTAACAGAGCCACCTTTCACTCTCAAAATTGTTCTGATTGGGACTACAAATTCTTTGGTTTTGTTTAGATTTAGGCCAGACATATTTTTTCCTTTGTTCCTTTTTCCACAGTCTCGCCAGTTAAGGTGACCTTTAAATGTCACCACTAGTGTGATTTATTTAAATAAAGCAACCAAAATGGAGCATTTCTTTACCTACAGTGTGAGCAAGACACTCCTGTTCCAGTGATCAACCATCTGCCATCAGCCAATACCTCACCTTGTTCTATGCAAGTAGCTCACCTTGGGAAGCTGAAAGCAGATCCCTGAAAAAACTAGACAGTAGGCAGTGGAATAGGTTTTGGTTGAGTAAGGGAAAGTTCTGGGCATATGTGCAACCTCTGGTCAGGACTCAGTAGCTGCTGCCACAGACCCTGGGACCCCAAATACCTGGTGAGGATTAGGAGAAGGTGAGTCCTAAGTTGACAGGGCAAGCAATATGGCACTTAGAGAAGGTCATCCAGCAAAGGCGAAAGTCTTCAGATACCCCCATCAGGCTCCATGGCCAGGCTTAGTCTCCCTCCAAAGTAGTCTCTTTAAAGATATTTAGGCTAACACCAAAGCCAGCCCCACAATCCACTGACACGGGAAGGGGTCTGGAGCATCGAACGGGGAGCTCCAGTCCCAGAAAAGCCAGCACCCAGTATCCTCAAGCTTGCTGGGTTGGCAGCAGATGGGTCTAACATCTCCCCTCCACAAAGGAGTCCCCAGCACGTGTGGCCGCTGAGATTCCCACACGAACGAGACATATAAGCATCTTGTTCCTCACAGTTCTCTCAAATGCTAAATACCAGGGTCAACAGCAGAGAACAGGGGTTCAGGGAGATCTGTAGGACCAGATCTACATCATCTGTCCACATCAGAAAAAGCAGAAGAAACAGATTAGATACTGGCTTCAGAGGAATTGTGGCCATTGCTGGGGAGCCTCCCTGTTCTCTTCAGGCTGTTTTCAGAAAGATGTTGTCGAGGTGAGCTTCCTGCTCGAAACCCAAAGGAAACTGGGGGAAATCACGACAGATATTACTGAGAAGCACTGTCTCCAGGGAGTATAGAGAAGATCATTAGGGGAAAGCATATGGTGAGGAAAATGCCTATTTCTCTTTGATTCCATTTGTCCAAATCAAATCTTCTTAATCTGGGGTCTGTGGCCTCACATGAGAAAACAAAATCCTTGTTTTCTTTAACTTTCTCATGAAACTTATCATTTCCTTCCATAAATGTGGGTAAACAACCACAGTAGTAGGAATAGTACCTGTGAGTTTATCACTAACTGAAATCATAGCTACTTTCATGCCATGTTCTGGTTATTACAAATATTTCTAAGTATCATTTATGCCCGTTAATTTCTGTGGATTACAGTTTCTAGGCCTGTTGTTAGGTTGTTTTTTTTTTTAAACCATGAAGGCTACCCATATGATACTCTCAGAAATTTGTCTTTTCAGAATGAATATTTTAGTAACCATTCCAGTATAGTTGATTTCCTTTATCATGCTACATATTTTAATTTATATATTTAAGAACATTATTCTGAGAAGGAGTTCATGGGCTTCACCATAAAAGAGGTTCATGGCCTAAGTAGTGAGGAACCCCTGGAAAGTAAAAACATCAGGCAAGTCAGTTTACTTGCTCTGGAGGAGGGCACAGCAACCCACTCCAGTATTCTTGCCTGGAGAATCCCACGGACAGAGGAAGCTGGCAGGCTGCAGTCCATTGGGTCTCACAGAGTCGGATTCACCTGAAGCACTCAGTTTTTTAGTGTGAGTTGCACCGGTGGCAGTTATGTAATATTTCTATTGTGAATTGATAAGTAATTGTGGAAAAGTGACTAAGCCATATCCTGTGAGGCAGTGTTCAACAGATGCCTCCAGAAAATCTATTTGATAATGTTCTGCTGCTGCTGCTGCTAAGTCGCTTCAGTCGTGTCCGACTCTGTGCAACCTCATAGACGGCAGCCCACCAGGCTTCCCCGTCCCTGGGATTCTCCAGGCAAGAACACTGGAGTGGGTTGCCATTTCCTTCTCCAATGCATAAAAGTGAAAAGTGAAAGTGAAGTTGCTCAGTTGTGTCCAACTCTTCGCGACCCCATGGACTGCAGCCTACCAGGCTCCTCTGTTCATGGGATTTGCCAGGCAAGAGTACTGGAGTGGGGTGCCATCGCCTTCTCCGTGATAATATTCTAGCTTCACCTTATTTTGAGAACTCCTTTCCTTGCACTAATGTGAATTCTTTTACTTTTTGGGCTGTATATCTTATAGTCCCATATTTCTTGGGAATTCACCTGACAAGCATCTTAGATTTGAGGATATTCATTTCTTACCAGTCTGCTCCTCCTGTTTCCACCCCACCACAGGAAGTGGGTACTACATGAGGATTACTTATATTTTGGAAGTGACTGCACAAAGTGATGAGCAAATACCCTAGGCTCAGCCTTTCAGAGCTATAAGGAATATGGAAAGAGTGCAGCTCATTGGTAAAGAATCTGCCTGTCAATGCAGGAGACAGGGTTCAATCCCTGGACTGGTAAGATCTCCTGGAGAAAGGAATGGCTACCCACTCCAGTAGTCTTACCTGGAGAAGCCCATGGACTGAGGAGCCTGGCAGGCTATAGTCCATAAGGTCACAAAGAGTTGGACATGACTGAGCATACATTCACATGGAGACATAGATGATAATACCAATCAAATAATGAATAGCATGTTATAGGCTATTGTGCTTTATAAACTTATTTCCCATATAATTTACTTATATCTTCCGATTTAATTTATAGAACTTCCTGAAGTAGTTATTAATACATGCATTTTACCAAAGTGGAAAGTGAGGCACAAGGAAGTAAGGACATTCAGAGAGTAGTGATAAAGTTCAAGTCTGAATTCAGCTGTTCTCATACCTCATGCCCTTATCCATGCTAACTTGCCTCCCTTAGATTTGGAAATCTTCTCCAATGTCTGATATGTATAAAAGCAAAGTAGAATTGAAGAATATTATCTATGTAATGCTATGGTTAAAAAAGTTGCTAAAGAAATAAAAGCCCAAGCTTAGAAAGTTGTAATGGGATTATCACCCATTTAAAAAGAATTGACTATAGGTATACCTTAAATGCTAAACTCTTTGCTCAAATAAATTTGACAAAGGAAGTCTTAGGGCAGAAGTTAGATTCAGATTAAAAGTTAGAAAGTGATCTTAAAAGTTTCCAAAGGGGAAGAAAAAAAGAAAAAAAAAAGATAAACCTCTTGAACATAGGTCACCCAATTCAACCCAAACTAAAAACCATCAGGTTTATCTCCTTCCACCTTCAGGCAAACACCTGTTGGATAAAACAGTCTTTAAAAAATTCCTGTTCCATGTAAGTCCACACTTACCAAATAGATTTAATCAAATCACAGGGTAAATATAAAGAATTCAGTTTGAAGTAGATGAAAATCTTATAGTTTCCAACAGTGAAATTTTTGCAATCTCCACCCCTTGCTCTCAAATCTACAAGCATATTTGAATCTGGCTAATTGTATATGGTGAATCTGCTATTATATCTAGTTCAGGAGTTGCTCTCCCAGAAGTTCTTTAATAGGTTTTCTCTGAGCTCTGGGCTAGGCTGCAAAGACGAGGGGCAGTACACTCACTCATCTCTCTCCCTTGCCTTGTGCAGGCTTGAGTCCTAGCCTATGTGTGTTTTGATTAGACAGTGACAGATGGATATGAGTGCTCCAAGTTTGAGGGTCACTGTAGCTGTAAATCCTACACCAGGCATCAGGCAGGGGCATCCTTGTCCCTAGGTGTGCCGTCCTCCTTCTCCCTTTTCCTTCTCCCCCTGCCTCATGGCCGGGACTGTATCTAAATTCGTCTTTGCCCCATCTCAGCTTGGTGCCTGGACTTGACTAGGAGTGAGCTGCATTCAAGAGTTTCCCGTAGTACATTTTGTTGTCGTTTTTGTTCAGTCACTAAGTCATGTCTGACTCTTCTGCGACCCCAGGGACTGTACCCTGCCAGGCTCCGCTATCCATGGACTTCTCCAGGCAAGAATACTGGAGTGGGTTAGTCAGTTCCTTCTCCAGGGGATCTTCCCAACCCAGGTATGGAACCTGCATCTCCTGCGCTGGCAGGTGGATTCTTTGCCACTGTAATATGCACTGGAAGAAATAAGGCAAGATGCATCTGACCTGTTCATCAAAGGGTCTACAGCTAAGGTCACAATGGAAACTAAGGTTACCCAGAACATAGTACGCCAAAAGAACCAAAAACACTGTTATTGGATCTTTTGTCTGGACTTAGTAAGTTAAGATAAAATGAGAATGTATAAAGTCATACTGTGACTTGAATTATGTACCACTGACTCCTTAGTCACTGAAACATCATATTGACCATCATACACAGCCCTGACTATAGTACGACTGTGATATCATCTTGGCTTCTTCCTCTTAGATTATTGGTGAAACTTTATTGAAAAGTCACTGGGAGGGTGTTTCTCCTCGACTTCAGCGTTCTGATGAGTAAGGAAAGCTTGGCAGGAAAAGGAATCACGGACTACTCTGCCTTTACTTTCAGTGTCATCATTTTCAGCATAAGCAGTTGGCTAATCCAGGGAAGAAGCATGAACAAGAATATAATAGTGTTCCTCAATCATTGTTTTAAAAGAACACTACAATCTTTTTTGTTTGAAGAAAGTTCTGGTTATTGGGGCTATCCGCACAATAATTAATCAGTCATACAGTTACACGTTTAGGGCGTCCCTGTTGGCTCAGTGGTAAAGAATCTGCCAGCTATGCAGGAGACCCAGCTTCGATCCTTGGTTTGGGAAGATTCCCTGGAGGAGGGCATGGCAACTCACTCTAGTATTCTTGCCTGGAGAATCCCAAGGACAGAGGAGCCTGGCCGGCTATAGTTCATGGGGTCACAGAGAGTCAGACACGATTGAAGCAACTAAGCAGCAGCAGCTGGGTAACATGTTTACCATGGACGCCCCCACTCCACACTCATCGTGGAGTCAGATTTCCATCCTGGGAGGGCAGGGCACCACACTAATGCAAACAGGAAGTCATCGGGTGCAGACGTGCATGTCAGGTATCTTCTCTGCTTGTTTGCATGTTCCATCCACTCACTGGACTTCATCCAATATGTACAACACAAAAGAAAATATTTAAGAACTTGAACATGGCAACAGTAGATCATTAAACCAAGCTCATGGTCCTTCTCAGCATGTGACTGCACATGTCACAAACCCAGGAAGCTGGCCCTTAACAGAGGCATGGAAGTAGAAGAGTAGATTTCTGGTTTAGGGGAAGTTGAAGAATCTTGTTTGTCTTGCACATAAGACAGAAGACAGAAAAACTTAGCAAAAGAAACTGGACCAGAATCTAGAAAGCTTTGAATGCTATAGCCAGAAGTTCAGGCTTTATTTTTGTATGTAGCGATAGGGATGGACGTTTCAAGTGGAAGAGTGACATAATCTGGAGTGTTTATGGAAAGGATGATGGCAGCAACTTGTAATGTGCATCAGGGAAGGTGACACTGTTAAGTGGGAAGGCACTGGCCCTGAAGTCGTCCTGACAGTGTGGATGAGGACTAGACCAGAGGCTGCGGCTGCGAGTCAGGAGAGAGGCTCCAGACAAAGACATACTTCGAGATTCCATCTAGAGCTGTCTTTCTGCACTACTTGTCTGGTTTTGTTTTCAAACTTAAAAGTTTATTTTAAAAATAAGGCTTACTTCTCCCTTTGGAATTCTGAAGTTTCACATGTCTACGAAAAAATTACTTGGGTTTCAGAAATTTGCTTTGGAAGCTTAAGGCTGTCAATCAATTTAGAAACTATGCCTGGAGTCCTGGTGACTCTCAGAGCTGCCCACCCTGGAAGCAGTGCTAAGAAGGTCCCAGTGCCTGAGATGTTAGAAAACCATACTTTACGTAAGGAGGATTTAAAAGTCTTCCACCCTAAATAAATTCCTTTTGTCTATTTCAGAGCATACGGAAATGATGTAGTGAGGGTAAAATAAAAAATCTAACTGAAAACATCCTTTCTGGAATGAGAGGATTAAGCTCTACCTTCAGCTAGTCTTATCAGACCTCTGGAGGTGAACCTGTGAAGAGGGATCCTCAGCAGCTCACAGGGGGGCAGAGTTACATTCTGGCGAGCTATGTGTAAGCTAGTTAAATGGAATTTGGCCCTGATCTAACTCCCAGTACCAGACAGGGCAGAGCTACATCTGTGTTTGTTTATGTGTCCAAAGGACACATGCAAGGGAAGAGGTGGGCAGGGCTTTCTACTTCACACCTTATTGGGAATATTCCCTGACAATGGGTGGGCATGAACAAAGAGTGGAGTACTGCCAAGTGCTTTGCTTGGTTTTGCCCCATTAACTCAAAATGTTTACTGAGGCCCAAGTACCAGAGACTTCTCAAAATAAGGGATTTATTATTTTGGCAGATAGAAAATTTGCCTTGGTTTTGAGGAAGAGAAGCATTTAAATACTTCATCCACAACTTCGCACAAGGGCAATATGCTTGATGCAAATTTGTAATATGGTTCTTAAAACATAGCCTGACTCTAAAGACATCGTAATTGATTGTACTAGGTCATTTCCTTCCTTTTGTTTTTGACCCAGCCCTTTCTACAGAGGTGGGCTTCTTTTTATAGTAGGATTGGTTAGTGGTTCAGCTGACAGATGCTCTAGGCTTGAAGAGGGTATATGCCGGTGCCTAGACATGAGAAGCCAGCAAGAGCACCATCAGGGCACATTGCAGTATCTTGCAGGGCTTAGAGGTCCTCAGGGTTGGGGATGTGTGATAGTACATTTATCTTGGTAAAGCAAGGATTCTCGACAAAAGTCAATTTTGTCTTAGGGGACACTTGACAATGCCTGGAGGTATATTTGATTGTCAAAACTGGTATTGAGGGATGTGTTACCGGTATCTAGAGGTTAGAGGCTGGGGATTCTGCCAAGACCCCTCAGTTCATAGGGCACCCCCCCAACAAGGCTGTATACCATCCTCCATGCTAGTGCTGCACTGTGGAGAGACACTGTTGTAAAATATCCAGATATCCGCTGATTAAAGGGAAAGAATGTCATTAGTCCTGAGGATCCCCTAACCATTGCACCAGATTCTGAAGGGTGCCCTATCTGAAAAAACTGATGATCCATGTGGCAAGAAGGCAATTGACATATGGAAGGGTGATGGGTCTTTCAAGAATGCCTTCTTCCCTGTACAGGGGAATGCATGTTTAACCGACCTTATGTGTCACTACAGTCGGCATGTGTTACTCTTTGTCTGTCCGATGTCCTTTCTCTTTTCCACCTGGGGAGAGCACCTTGATTTTCCTTGAGCAGTGACCCTCCCCTTGGCTGAGGGTGAATGTGGACCCCTAATCACGGCCTCTCCGAATCCTTACCCCAGAAGGAACAACACAAGGATGGTAAATGACTGAGCCAACTTATTCCTGAAGACATGGTCCTTGTGATGCAGTCCCTCAACAGCTCATTTTCCTGTGTCTTTCCAATTAATTCGTTTGTTTCACCCAGCAAGAGCAGGACACAGACTAAGAACAAAGGTGCCCCCCTTTCACCGCTCTGAGCACCTGGGTGATGTCGTGGATTGGAATCCTATCAGACTTGTGAGCTGCTTCATGAAAGGTGTCACATTCTAGATTTATGGAGACAGACTGCAAACTCTTCAGCCCAGTGCCATCTGTGATGCTGAGCTCGTTAGTACCCTGCTGCTGCTGCTGCTGCTGCTAAGTCGCTTCAGTCGTGTCCGACTCTGTGCAACCTCATAGACAGCAGCCCACCAGGCTCCCCTGTCCCTGGGATTCTCCAGGCAAGAACACTGGAGTGGGTTGCCATTTCCTTCTCCAATGCATGAAAGTGAAAAGTGAAAGTGAAGTCAGTCAGTCATGTCCGACTCTTAGTGACCCCATGGACTGTAGCCCACCAGGCTCCTCTATCCATGGGATTTTCCAGGCAAGAGTATTAGCGTGGGATGCCATTGCCTTCTCCACGTTAGTACCCTAGGAAGAGCAATAATCACTTGATGCAAGTTACCAGTTACTACACGAAAGCCTTTGACTGTGTGGATCACAACAAACTGTGGAAAATTCTTCAAGAATGGGAATACCAGGGCAGCCTCCTGAGAAATCTGTATGCAGGTCAAGAAGTAACAGAATCAGACACCGAGAAACAGACTGGTTCCAAATTGGAAAAGGAGTACGTCAAGGCTGTATCTTGTTACCTTGCTTATTTAAATTCTGTGCAGAGTACATCATCTGAAATCCCAGACTGAATGAAGCACAAGATGGAATCAAGATTGCCAGGAGAAATATCAATAACCTCAGATATGCAGATGACATCATACTTATGGCAGAAAGTGAAGAAGAACTAAAGAGCTGCTTGATAAAGGTGAAAGAGGAAGGAGAGTGAAAAATCTGGCTTAAAACTCAACCTTCAAAAAACTAAAATTAAGGCATTGGCCCCATCACTTTATGGGAAATAGATGGGGGAAAAATGGAAACAGTGAAATACTTTATTTTCTTGAGCTCCAAAATCACTGTGGATGGTGGCTGCAGTCATGAAATTAAAAGACACTTGCTCCTTGGAAGAAAAACTATGAAAAACCTAGACAGCATATTAAAAAGCAGAGACATCATTTTGCTGACGAAAGTCCATCTAGTCAAAGATATGGTTTTTCCAGTCGTCATGTATGAATGTGAGAGTTGGACCATAAAGAAGGCAGAGCACCAGAGAATTGATGCTTTCAAACTATGGTGCTGGAGAAGACAAGCAAGGAGAATAAACCAGTCAATCCTAAAGGAAATCAACCCTGAGTATTCATTGGAAGGTGATGAATATGTTGATACTGAAGCTGACCCTCCAATACTTCAGCCATATGATGCAAAGAGCTGACTCATTGGAAAAGACCCTGATGCTGAGAAAGATTGAAGGCAGGAGGAGAACCGGGTGGCAGAGGATGGGATTGTTGGATGGCATCAACGACTCAATGGATGTGAGTTTGAGCAAACTCCTGGAGACAGTGAAGGACAGGGAAGCCTGGAGTGCTGCAGTTCACAGGGTCACAGAGGCAGACATGACTGAGGGACTGAACAAGGATGGAAAAACCAGTACATCACCTGAAGCACCTGACTCTGTGACCAGGCTGGCCCACCTAAAAAACATCTGTGTGGAGATCACGGGCTCAGAAAAGTAAGTCCCCCAAAGCACAAAAGGAACTGAGGGGTGCAATCTGAAATGCCTTAGACCTCTTCCTCCTTGTTTACTGAACAGTCATTGTAAGTAACTAAGGGAAATGACTGTCTGTGGAGGATAATAATGCTATGAGTTGCATGTTTGATACTTAGAGATACCTTACAGTGAATTCTCCAAAAGTGAACAAAAATATCATGAAGTCTCTTCAAGCAATTTTTTACTATGTAGCATTTGTCTTTTGTTTATTTATAAAATCCTCTGGGCACATGCATGCATTTATCTGTGGCTGTGCCGGTCCCTGTGGCTGCGTGTGGGCTTCTCCCTGGGTGCGGGAGCAGGGGCTGCTCTTCACTGCAGTGCCCGCCCTTCTCGCTGTGGTGGCTTCTCTGGTTGGGGAACATGGGCTGTAGGTGCAAGGGCTTTAGTACCTGTGGCACAGGGGCTTAGTTGTCCCAGGGAACGTGGGCATGTATCTTCCCAGGCCAGGGATTGAACCCGTGTCCCCCGGCATTGGCAAGCAGATTCTTTACCACTGAGACACCAGGAAAGCCTCTGTCTTTTGTTTTTAACACAAAAAATACTTTTTATGTGAAACATGTGAAAGCAGATCCCCTCTTTCCTTCCTCCTTCTTCTTATCCATTCCCTGGAAGCATAATCACAGTGAAGAGGCTGGTATATAATACACTATATATCATCCCAGACAGCCTTTCCTGCCTAGGCAGACACAGAGTTTGTTGTTTCCCTTGTGAATCATAAAATCAGGATCGCACTATACATATTTTTCAGCACTTTTTTCTCACATATATCCTGGACATCCTTCTATGTCAATACATATAAATCTTACTTTATTACTTTTGTTTGTACTTTATCAGCACATGACTGGTTAATTTCTGAATCACTCATAAAAGCTGATTAGAACTAATGGTGATTCCAGGACCACCTCTGGCTAATCTGTGTTTTCCTTCTAGGTGAAGATCTCCTGGCCTGCTGCCTATGATATATCATTACTGTTGTTACGAAAGAGCAAAAATATGCTTCGACTATTTCCTTCAACCATCAAACCTTCAGGGCAGGAGGAAAGACCCGGATGAACTGCTCAGCCGAGAAAGGTAGAATGTCCTGGAAATGCATTCCCAGGCCAAACGAGACCCAGCAAAAAGAAAGCAGCCAATTTCTCCCACACATCCCCTCCCCCAAACCTGCAATCAGCAATAATTTTGGAGAAATAAAGCAAATGGATCGCTACATTCCTACACGTCTATTACACTTGACTATTCTTTGCAGGAGCTGCTCAGGACCAAATGTTTGGAAAGGAAGTTGGCTGGCCACAGTGCCTTTTTTTTTTTTTTTTTAAGTTATTCTGCTGCAGCTGCAAAATACAAAAAGAAAACTCTAATACGCTCCCCTCCCCAACCAAATACCTTTTTGGGAAAATTCTTCCAGTTTTTTTTTTTTTTTTTTTTTTTTTTTTTAGAAGTTCTTGTATATTTACACATTTGTGCTTACACATGCTGAATCTCTTGATAATCTGCCCAGGCCTTTTCCCTTTTTTTTTTTTTTGAAGAATTGAGAAATATATTGTCTCACAAATGAATAGTTTCTCCAAGTCAAGATTTAACTGTTGAATTTCTTGGCTTCTCTATAGCCCTGAGTTCCAAAGACAGCTTGTTTTCTTAGGGGCTAGTCCTTTGTGGGTCACATGCAACAGTAATATTGATCATAACAAAGTGCTTTCCACAGTCTGCCTCAATGTTTATGTTCTGCATAAGAAACTTTGGCCTTCCCTTCAGTTTGTATCATTGCTGGCTTCTATCTGAGAAAATAGTAGCAAGGATCATATTACAGGGTAATTTATTCTGTTCTCCTAGCATGGCACTGCCAACCCTTGGGTCCTTCCAAATCTGCATCTCTGTCCTCTGGCCGCATCTACCACACTCAGAGAACACTGGGCCATCATCACTTCCATCATCACAGTATTGGGCCTTCTCCACCTGAAATGCCCTTGCTTTCTTCCCTGCTACTTGGCAAAGTCATCCGTGTCCTTCCAGGCCCAGATCAAGGGCCATCTTCTAACTTCACTTCCACCTCTTACCCTCCATAGGCAGATGAAGCCTCTGCAGTTAGATGACATATTGTTCAAACTCTTACCACACGAACAGTGCAATTTATCATTATTATCAATAACATTCCTACCACTGTAAAAAAAAAAAGCAGTTTTAAGTTCACTGGCTACGAGAGACTGACCTAAGGTCTTCAATGAGGTCATTTAAATCTCTTTTGGCTTTGGTCCCATTTTACAGAGGAAGAGATGATTGTTCGAAGACATTAAGTTGCCCAAATGCACACACCAAGCAAATGACAAAGCCAAGCCCCCACTAGTCTTGAGTCCAGAGCCTGTGGTCTGTACTCCGGGGCCATGCAGTGCATTCATGCCTGACACCTTCTCATTGCTGGGGTGGGAGCTTTCAGCAAAGTTCAATTTCATCTGCATTAGTGTTCGTTGTTCCAGATATAGCAGGCCCTCAAACCCTCCAGCACTTTTCTATTCAAGCGGATTTTCTTCCAGATCTTGAAGACTGATGAGCAAACAGGTCAGGATGGTATTTTACAGGTGGGCTGAAACCTCTGACACGGCCAGCCGCCCTTGGGCACAGGTGTGTGTGTGGGGGACGTGCAGTGGGGAGGAGAAAGGCCACTGTATTAGGCGCAGCCAGATAGGGACAGAAATAAGCTTGAAGACACACAAAGGTGGGGTGATAATTAAGGCAAGTCTCTCAACAACTGAGCATCTACCATGAGTTGGTCTCCTGATTTTTTTTTTTTTTTTTTTTACATTCCTTCCCATTCAGTCTTCTGTTTCCCATCTTCAAATAGAAAATGGAAATTCAGAGGAGGCTAACTTGTCCAAAGTTATATGACTAGTAAGTGGTCAAAATCCCTATCCAGGCAAAATTCCTACCACTGGGATAAAGTATGTTCATTTTCATCTGAGGTCTAACACCACTGTACTGTTGCTTCCTGGGCTGACAACCCTAAGTACAATGCTGCGTCTCATGGAGAAAGGGAACATCAGCAATATTTACTATAACACTTAGCAGTGGGTGGGGAGGGAATGCCTTGTTCTGCCTGGGGGATGCCTCTGAATTTTACCTAGCACACTTAACTAGCAAGGAAAATGCTCTACAGTTATAGCCAGTTCTCCTTGGGACACTGGGAATCTATGGTTGAGCGCTGTGGCTATGCCCTGCAAATGGTGACCGAGGTGGGGAGTAGACTGTGTGGAGAAGGAGGATTCTTTGAAGTACATCCAATCTATGCAGCCCTTGGATGGGGTATGGGGAACACCCAGGGGTGAGAAGAATGGTTATGTCACCTCTCAGCCTGGCCTCCCACACCTTTGAAGGTCTAACTCTCCCCTCTGTTTGCAGAACTCACATACCAGGTGTCTAAATATTTAAAAGTTATCAATCAAATCAAAACTGTTAAAACATGTTCTGTCCTCCTACCTGGACACATCTAACTCTGTAACAACATGGAAGGCCAGGCTGGAATTCACAGTTCTTGGGCTCTTTGCTGGAACAAGGTGGTGCAGGGAGAGATGAGCTCCTCCTACCACAGAAAGCCACGGATGCACAAATTCCAACCCATGCATTCAGACTTTTGTCCAGATTCCTCAGCAGATGGCTGTCCTGTGGCCACCTGAGCCTAGATCTCCTCATTTGAGCAGGCCATTCTTGAGGGCAGGGACCTGGAATGATGCCTAAATGGGGCTTGTTAGCTCCATGCCCAGTGTGCAGGGGTGAGGCTGGAATGGAGTCAGAGCCAGGCCACCCAAAGGAACAGGGCCAGGCTAGGGGTCTCTCTTGTCTGTGTCTACTCTAAAGAAATGAATGCTGATTTTCTAAAAAGCTGCATTTGTGAATAGAAGCCAAGGGCCCTGGCCTGTCTTGATCAGAGTAGCCCACAAAATCAGGATAGAGTTTAGCACACAGCAGGTGCCCAATAACTCACGACTGAATGCATTGCCATTGGAGAAGCCAAGATGGATTTTAAGTCCCCGGTTGTTAGACTCAAATCACTGTGTACTTTGATGTTTTCTGAAGTGAAGTGGGATTGGGTCAGCTATGGATTCTTACTCCCTGTGTCGTGGTTCTCTCCTTCCTATTCCCCACCTTTGGACAACTCAAATTAGTTGATATTGAACATATCAACTGCAAATAAGTGATACTAAAAATGCCTACATTCTTTGAAAACTTGTGCTGGAAACATTGAGGAAAATTTGCCTCCTTTAGGAAAGTTAACAATTTTGTATTATATTTGGGTAGAGAAACTAAATTTCTGCATTAAAGCCTTCCTATGTTCAATCCTTCCCCAGCTGGAAGGAAACAAAGGAATCATGCCTGGACTTCTTCACATGTTTACAGCTGTCATCATCCCATTGTTCCCTTTAGAGAAGTTTTGAGTACCGCATCTTTCATTTGGGGTTGTTATCTTGTACCCTTAATCCTGGGAATTATAGCTCCTGGGGAATAATAGCTCCCCAGTTCCACACGTGTACAAATGAAATGGAGCCTACCTTTGTGCTCTTCCATTTATGACAGCAGTCTTTCTTATGTCATGTATGGAGCTTAATTTTGTCCTATTAATGTTGCCATGACCCAGCCTGTGTGCCTAGAATTGCATTTCCCTTAATGGCATGTTTGATTAGGTTTCAGCAAAGCATATGACTAAAACAAGGCATAGACTTCCTTTTGGAAGATGCCACACTGATGAACTTAGCTGTCTACCTTTCGAAATCTATTTTCAGGCCAAAATGTCTCTAGTCTTTCCCATTTCCTAGCTTTTGTCAAGGTTCATGTAAAATAACTGAAGTTTTGTTGAATGACAGCATGGTAATCCAAACCACAAGTTTTGAGAGCTAGGGAAGGGTGGTGTGACGTTGTGATTTATGTTGAAACATATTTAGTCTTTGTCTGTTTCTGGCACAGAGCTCCTAAAACCCTTAGAATTTCCTGTGGTGATAGTCTGGGCTTGCAAGTGGTATGTCTGTGTTGTTGTGGGGATGAGGTGGAATGGTGTGTACAGTCTTGTGGGACTGAAACTTAGCCTGTGGAATCTGATGCTCTCTCCAGGTAAATAGCGTCTGAATTGAGTTAAATTGTAAGACACCTAGCAGTGTTAAAATTGTTGGTAGTGGGGGAATATCCCCTCTCCACTCATTGGAGTTGGGTACAGAACCCTAGGTAGATGAGTCAAGTAAGGTTAAATGATAAAGTTTCTTTTTTTTGACATCAGTTCTGAATGTGCAAGAAACTTGAACTTTCTAGGTAAAACAGTCCCCTTGCTGAGACTATATTTAACCTCTATATTCAAAACTTTGTTCCCATTCTTGTCCTTGTTGCTATTCCTGGAGGACTGAGGAGTATCAAAGAAAAGGGAGTTTCAAGCTAAACAGGACCCTGTGGGGCCCTCTCAGGTATAAACCCTCTCCATGTGCTGTTTCTTATTTGTAGGTAATAGGCTTCATTCAGCCTTCTCAACCTTCCAAAGGGCAGATCAAACAGTTGAATATCAGGTAAGGGAGGGATGCAGGGAGTGCAGAAACAAAGGAGGAGCTGTTAAGAAACAAGGGGTGATAATATACTGTATTGGTGTTTTCTTTCTGACTTACTTCATTCTGTATAATAGGCCCAAGTTTCATCCACCTCATTAGAACTGATGCAAACGCATTCTTTTTAATAGCCGGGTAATATTCCATTGTGCATATGTACCACAGCTTTCTTATCCATTTGTCAGTTGATGGACATCTAGGTTGCTTCCATGTCCTGGATATTATATGCGAGGCAGCAAAAGAGACACAGATGTAAAGGACATTTGGACTCTGTGGGAGAAGGCGAGGGGATGATTTTGAGAGAATAGCATTGAAACATGTATATTATCATATGTGAACTAGATCGCCAGTCTAGGTTCAATGCATGAGACAGGGTGCTCAGGGCTGGTGCACTGGGATGACCCTGAAGGATGGGATGGGGAGGGAGGTGGGAGGGAGGGTCAGGATGGGGAACACATGGCTGATTCATGTGAATGTATGGCAAAAACTGCTACAATATTGTAAAGTAATTAGCCTCCAATTAAAAAAAGAAAAAGGAAACAAGCAGCAAGGTCCTGCTTCCTCCTCGAGGGATACTTATAACAATATCTTTGAGTGCTTCTGCAGGAACTCAAAAGCTCCTTCCAAGCTGAAGATGGCAACTTCAGGCTGAGCACAAGATTCCCAGAGACTGCGCTGTTGCCTCACCAACCAATCAGAAGAAAGTCTGCACACAGTGGATGATGACAAAGCCTCTGAACCTCTCCCCAAATGATTCTTTCTTTAACAACTTTCATGGTCAAGCACAGTCTTTGAAGTTGGTTCTTGGACTTGAGTCCACTTTCTCCCCAGGTTGTTAGCCTCCTTGTATAAAGCAATCTTTCCTTTAATAAACACTTGTCCCTAGTATTGGCTTTCAAGCAGCAAGCAGCCGAACCAGGTTTAGTAACAAAAAAGAGAGGGAGAGAGAAAAGTATAAACAGTGCTGGAGGATGGAAAAGGGTATCACCAGTTATTAAACTCCTAGACAATAGCGAAGGCGGAATAATGTTAATGGCAGTAGAAAAAAGAAGTCAGTATCCTGGAACAGTCATAGGAGAGTCTCCCGTACAGGTGTGTTCCGCAGCTCAGTTATGTCCAACTCTGCAGCCCCATGGACTGTGGACTGCCAAAACCCTCTGCGCATGAAAACTTCCAGGCAAGAATACTGGAGTGGGGTGCCATTTCCTACTCCAGAGGATCTTTCCAATCCAGGGATCTATCCGTGTCTATTGCACCTCCTGCATTAGCAAGTGGATTCTTGACCACTAGCACCACTGGGAAACCCTCGGTACTGGTAAGGGTGGCTTTTTCCAAGCCTGGCCAAACTGAAAGAACAGTTCCACAGATCAGTACCTGGGTGGTATAATTAGGGAGCTAGAGGGCTGCCAGTAACAAAATCCTCATGCTCTATCGTCACTCTAAAACTACTGCCCTCCTCACCTCTTGTTCAGAGGGGCTGGCTGGGTTAAGTAGAGAAAATAGTTCTTTAAGCAAGAACATTCATGTGTGAGCTCAGCTTGGAGAGAAAGCATGGTTCTTAGTTCTATAAGCAGAGGATAAAGACAAACAGTAAAGCCGCACCCAGGATGACTGGAAAAGTGTGTGCCTGTATTGTGCGTGTGCCTGTATTGTGCGTGTGTCTGTATTGTGTGTGTGTGTGCCTGTATTGTGCGTGTGCCTGTATTGTGTGTGTGTGTGCCTGTATTGTGCGTGTGCCTGTATTGTGCGTGTGCCTGTATTGTGCGTGTGCCTGTATTGTGTGTGTGCCTGTATTGTGCGTGTGCGTGTATTGTGTGCGTGTGTGTGTGAAGCACAGGATAACTATCCCCTAGAGGTAAAGGATACTTGAGTATTTTTAGAAAACTTCCCTGTTCGGTTTGCAACATAACTCTCTTCTGTTTTTCCAAACTGAAGGAAATGCTCCATGTTTTTGAACTGGAATTTATGTGTTTCTGAAGGAGGGAGGTGATGATGTTAGCCTCAAGTAGCAGAAAGACAAGAACAGGATAGATCAAAGGGAACAGAACTTAATTATCTTCAGGATATTTGTGAATGCATCATAGCCATAAAAGCAGAGAGGAGTCATAAAATTACTCAGAAATTTAAAAAATGTTACCCAAAGTAAATTAAGTTAAGAGCCTAATCTGGATGTGGCTGAAGAAAGAATAAGTTGAAAGATAAGGTCAAGAATGTCTCCTGGAACACAGTACAAAAATTCTGAGGTGATATTAGAATGCTAAGGATTCGAGAGAGAACCATCAACACTTTAAGTAGACATTTTAAAAAGAAAAATCAAGAAGTTAAATAAGGAAAGAAAAAGAAGTTAATATAAAAAGCTCCAGATCAGGAGTACACCCCTCCCCAACACATACACGCGCACACGCAATATGTGGTCGTATTGACCACAGTGCAGTGAAACTAGAAATTTTTTTAAAGGGGAAAAAAATACTTGAATTTTAAACTCTATTGGGTCAATAAGATAGAAAATTGAAATTAGACTGAACACTGCAGTAAATGTAAATAAGGCTGGGTCTTGGAATAAGTCAGAAAATACACCCTGTAAGTGCATGCAGAAGAGCAGAAACGGCAGAGACTCGCTAATAAGTGCCAGTGGGGAGGTGAATGGGGTTGCTCTAAAAGACTTGATATCCTGTAAAATTTCCATTCAAATATTTGAGGTCTGGAAAAAGTGATGGCCCATGAAAAGAAAATTACTTAAACTGGTTTGAGAAGGTATTAAAGTAGCATTAAATATATCCCCCTCCGTGTTCAGACTTAACCTTAAGAGGGATTGCTTGAAGCCTTTAAGGAATGTACTTGTCAGGACATTTAACTGTTCTGCAGCATTAACGTGTGTTTACCTGGGCTTCCCTGGTGGCTCAGAGGGTAAAGCATCTGCCTGCAGTGCGGGAGACCCGGGTTCAATCCCTGCGTCGGGAAGATCCCCTGGAGAAGGAAATGGCAACCCACTCCAGTACTCTTGCCTGGAAAATTCCATGGACGGAGGAGCCTGGTAGGATATAGTCCATGGGGTCATAACACACACACAGAGACACACACACACACAGAGCTTCTGAAAATGAACACCACCCTGTGGGCCCTCCAGGGGCCCAAGAGCCTGTGTCTTCCTTTTCTATGACCCCTGTTTCTTCCTTGTAGAAAAAAGGCTTCTGCCTCCTAGACCTTCTCTGAGATCCAAAGGGCAGGCTTTACTAATTAGGGAGGTGAGGAAATGCAGAGGCGAAGCAAAAGCAATCAAGAAACCATAGTGCAGTGATAGGACCAGAGTTCTAGCTCCTCCTCAAGGGCTATACGCAGTGCTTTTGAGTTCTTCTGCAGGAACCGAGGCCCCCACGCAGGTGGAGGATGGTAACTTCAGGCTGAGCACAAGACTCTTGGAGCACCATGCAGTCAGAAGTCACACACCGCGCAGCCTTCACCCCACATTTTGCCTAAAACCCTTCTGAGAACCATCTGGGAGTTCAGGTCCCTTGAGCACAAGCTACCTCCTCTCTTTGCTTGGCTCTTTCTCTGCTCCACACTTTAATGTTTAGGTTTGTTTGGCTTCACTGTGTATCAGGCACACAAGCTGGCATTTAGCAGTACTTCCAGCTCATACTGCACCCCCATCATAATATTAAAATTAATAAAAGACCTATAAACAATGTCACATATAAACCATTTTCAAAAACACTTATTTTAGCAAATAAAACCTAATTGAATATTAAGAAAAGTATTTACATCATAACCAAGTAGGTTTTATCCTGGAAATGTAAGAACTATCCAAAATTAGCAAGAATGATCCCGAAGTACCATTTTAATGGTTAAAAGCAACAACAAACGCTATTCTCAATACAAGCTGAAAGGGCATTTGGTAAAATTCAACCACTGCTAATTAAAAAAAGAAATGAGGCTAGAAAACCTGGACTTAGTCTAATATTTGTTTTATAAGAGGAGAAAACTTCAATTTTCCCTATAGCTAGATATTTGAAAATCAAAGGTTTTTTTTTTTTTCCTTTTTAAAGTTTGTAAGAACTTCTTGCCCAGCAAACCTGATTTCTGGGATAAAAATAGGTTTGAGACTGAACTCAAGTAGCATTCTTGCCCAATTACAACATGTCCATAGCCCTATTGGCCTTCAGAAGTGTTAAGTTAGTTGACTAGTCATATTTCTAAACAGTTTTCTTCAAATGAGAATTTCTAATTGTACTTAAAAGTACCCAATTCTGGTATCCCAGTCAAAATAACATTAGATGAAACATTCAATGGTTCAAGATTTACACTTGATTTAAGAGTACATTTCAAAATCATTGCACTTGTAGGAATTTCAGGGCCCAGCCAGTCATACTGTTTTTAACTTAGAGATACGGGCGCTAGTGGTAAAGAACCCACCTGCCAATGCAGGAGACATAAGAGTCACAGGTTCAATCTCTGGGTCAGGAAGATCCCCTGGAGAAGGAAATGGCAACCCACTCCAGTATTCTTGCCTGGAGAATCCCATGGACAGAGGAGCCTGGCAAGCTGCACTCCATGGGGTCACAAAGAGTTGGAAACGATTGAAGTGACTTGGGCCGTATGCAATTCTATGTAACTAGTAATTCTGCTTCTCACCCTTACTTCTGGAGTGCTTTTGGGCCATGTTTGTTTTTCAGTGGCCAAGTTGTGTCTACTCTTTGTGACCCCATGGACTGCAGCAGGCCAGGCCCCTCTGTGCTCCACTATCTCCCAGAGTTTTCTCAGATTCATGTTCATTGAGTCAGTGATGCTGGGCCATATAACAATCATCTTTTAGCAGATTTTGAAAGATGGTTTCAGTATTAATGCAGTAGCTCTTTAGTAGGATTCTGTCACTATATTCTATTTGATAAACCCAAGGGTGTTATCTCAACTACTTAACAACTACTTAACACTGGGTAGAGGGTATAGACCAGCTAACACAGACAGCCACCCCATCAGAAAGGGTACCCAGCAATCTGTACTGTTGCAAATGAGCTGAGGGGAAAATTGGCTGATCATCAAGCCTAGACTGGTCCCTACAGGCCCCAGTTCCATGTTGTCTGTGGAGCAACTGAACACTTGGTTTGCGCTACAGTCTCTTGCATGCCTTTGTTCTCACAGCTTCATTAAAAAGCTTCAGACTCAAAACTCCATTCCTGATTGCTCTCTGCTTTGCTTTTAGCAGTTGTGCCCTTTCCATTATATTTAACACGTATCTTCACCTCTTTTTCTCCTGACCTCACTGTTCATATCCATATCACTATTCTCAGTCACTTAAGCTTGAAGTCTATGAGTAAATGTCTATTGGAGATGGCCAATATCAGGACAACTGACTTGAGTGGTCCTCAGGAAGTTGTAGAGCCAGGGAGATGGGACAACTGTGTCAACTGTGTCTCATAATAGTTATCAGGGCAAGAGACAGAATAGGCTGTCAGGCAACAGGGAGCCTAGAGTCCATGAGCCAGGCCCAAGGTGAATGAGGGAGATAAGAAATCTAACTCTTGAAGTTCTAGGTAGTGACTCAAGGCTGGGGATCATGTTCCCAAGTGCATGTGGGGCTTGGATATAGGGAGCCAAGAGAATGACCTGGCTATTAGTACTTGAAAAAAAGTTTAAAGGAGAAACACGAATACTACAGTATAGTGTACCTTCGGAGGCTTAATGGGTCCTCACACAACACAAGGCTTGCTAAAACCCATGAACCTCAGGGGTGATTACACTCTCTAAATCTGCACTCGGATGGCATATGGGGAGACTTATAGAATCCAGTGGGGCTAAAGAACGGACTTCTCTGGCGGCTCAGATGGCAGAGTCTTCCTGCAAAGCAGGAGACCCAGGTTCGATCCCTGGGTTGGGAAAATCCCCTGAAGAAGGGAATGGTTATCCACCTTAGTGTTCTTGCCTGGAGAATTTCATGGACAGAAGATGCTGGCAGGCCACAATTCATGGGATCACAAAGAAGCAGACAGGACTGAGCAACTAACAATTTTTTAAATAGGGTGGGGGAAAGATAAAGAGATCTGTAATTCATGGACTGGGTTTCCCCACTTCTGACTGGATATTCCCATGCCTAGTACTTCATTGCTAAGTAACACATATAGATTGCATAATCTCTGTTGTAGGGTACATTACATATCAATGGCTGTTCCAAGAGTTGCATCCATTCACATCCAGAGATTTTAGAATAAACAATCTCAGGAAAAACTAAATAGGCTGGAAGCTTTTGCTGCTCACAGAACTCAGTGTTAAGGAACCAATTTTTATCATAGATCGGGAGGAGGCAGAAAGAAAGGATTAGAAATAGACTGTCACCAGATGGTCTGACTTTGCACTTTCTGACTGGCCAAGACAGAGCCCTAAGGCTCAGGCAAGTCATCTTGAATCTTAATATATGCATAGTCCATGGGAGGCAGTGGACTGGAAGGATGATACAGGAACTCTGTGACAAAGCCAGTTATTAGGAGTAAAGGGCTTCGATCCAGCTAGAACAGGCTCTAGTCTGTGGTTCCATAAGCAGGAGCCCTCACTACATTATTAGAATTATGGGAGACACAGAGTTTCGGGGGCTCCCTGAGGACCAAGTCTCCTTGCTTGTCTGCCTTGGTCTCTGCATTTTCACCACCCAACATGCTATCTGGCATACAACAGTGCTCAGTAATTTTTTTTAATAAATGAGCACAAACCTGCACTTAAATCTTCTTAGCTCTGCTACTTACTAGCCGTATGGCCTTGATACTTCATTAAGTCTCTGAGACTCAATTTTATCTTTACGATTAAAAATGGGATATTGTATATATAAAAGTGCACAACTGGTGTTCCATACATGGTTGTTGCTCTTGTTTATGATAGACGTATGTGACTTTGGGCAATTGACTTAACCTTTTTTTGGACTCAATTTCTTCATCTAAAAAAATAGATATTATGGCACCCTTCTCACATAGTTATGACAAGAGTTATATTGAGATAATATATGTAAATCTCTTAGTATTTTCTATATGCTAGGCACTGCTAGGCACTGCTCTATTTAAGTATTTCCTGGTTCTTAATTTCAATTTGGTATTTGAGTTTTTTATTTTGATTAAGAATTCACTTATACCCTTCACTCAGCTTTCTCCAATACTGACATCCTATATAATCACAATACAATGATGAAAACATCATGAAACTACTGCTGCTGCTGCTGCTGCTAAATCACTTCAGTTGTGTCCGACTCTGTGTGACCCCACAGACGGCAGCCCACCAGGCTCCCCCATCCCTGGGATTCTCCAGGCAAGAACACTGGAGTGGGTTGTCATTTCCCTCTCCAATGCATGAAAGTGAAAAGTGAAGGTGAAGTCACTCAGTCGTGTCCGACTTCGCGATCCATGGACTGTAGCCTACCAGGCTCCACCATCCATGGGATTTTCCAGGCAAGAGTACTGGAGTGGGTTGCCATTGCCCTAGTTACTAGTAATTACTAACAGTACAGTTACTGTTTTATACAAAACTATTAAGCAATCCTCCGACCTTATTTGAACTTGTTTTCCCACTACTATCCTTTCCTTTCTGGTCTAATTCAGGATCTGACGTTGCAGTTTGTTGACACGTCTTCATCCCCTCCAGTGTCTAAAAGTTCAGTCTTTCACATCACTTTGATGACTACCAGCCAGTCATTCTTAAAATGCCCTTCCAACGGAATGTTTTATGATTCCTTAGGATTTAGGTTGAGATTATGTATATTTGGCAAAAATAGCACAGAAGTGATACTGGATTACTCTCAGTGCATGAGGCCAGAGGTAAAGAAAGTTGTTATGTCTTATAGCTGATGAGGTTGACTTTGATAGCTTGGTAAAGGCGGTGTCCAGTTTACTCCATTATGAAGCTACAGCGTTCCCCTTTATGATTAGTTGTCTTATAGGGAATTATTTTAAGACTACATGTATACTGTGTGTAACTTGCTGTGTCGTGTCCAACTCTTTGCGACCCTCTGGATATGGATGTAGCTCGCCAGGTTCCTCTGTCCATGGAACTTCCCAGGCAAGAATACTGGAGTGCGTTGCCATTTCCTTCTCCAGGGGATCTTCCCGGCTCAGGGATCAAACCTGAGTCTCCCGCATTGCAGGCAGATTCTTTATTATCTGAGCCACCAAGGAACCCCCTATTTGTTATTAAACTTTTCACCCACTAATTTTAGCAATTATTGATTGATCTTGCTAGTAATAACCATTACTATGTTGTTCTCTTAATGGTGATGTTATATTTCCACTATTCCTTCTTTTACTAATTGGAATTATACTGAAAGAAGAGATGCTTCTTATCCCTTATTCAGTTGTTTATATCCATTGGATTCATGGTTTTATTGTCATTATTATATATTTTGTCCAGATGATCCCAGTTTTGAGTACTAGGGGTTCCTTCGAGTTGACACTCAGTGTTTAGACAAGCAGTCAGAATTTTTTAAACTGTGTCCCATCCGTTATTGTTTCAAAAGATTTAAGCTCATGCTGTATTTTTCTGCCCTAGGCCCAGAGTCAACCAAGGAGTTCTGCCTTCTTTTATTGGAGAATGGTATTTAGAAACCAAGATTTGGGTGCTAGGTGTGCTGGTTGTTACTGGGGCGTCATTCTACAAACTTTTGTATGTATATATGTACTCACACATACAAATATCCCTTAGTTTTAATTATTTAAGATAGATTTCGTTTTTTTAAGATATTTTCCAAAGAGACACAGACCGTGGACCATCAATTTACTTGCAATTCTAATTTATTGCTTCAGTAGGTACCATAATGTAAATGCTACCTGACTCAGTAGAACTAACACGTGAGAAAAAGGAAACGAAAAGGCTTTGCTCCCTCTAGCGGTAAAGCTGAGTAACTGGTATTTCATAGCCTTCAGGCAGAAGTTGAGTATATGACTGAGACAGCAGAGAGACAAGACATTTTTTAGAGATATTGACCAATAGGGGAACATGTGTGATTAGACAGAATTAGGATGTGACTGTCCTGTTGCACGAATGAACCTAAAGGGAGTAATTTATAGCTAATATTCGGCTGGGCTCTAGAGACCATAGTGTAACGAACATTTTACAAAAGACATTCACATAGATCATCTCTTCGGCTCCTCACAGTTTTGTGAGGCAGGTACAGCAGACTTATCCTCACTTTTCAAATAAGGAACCAGTCTCCAAGAACTTAAATGGTATGCGTTACAAAGTAAAAGACAAATTGTTTCAGACAGAGCTGGGACTTGGATTTAGCTTGTACAGGGAAGTGTGGTTGCTCTGATTTGTCACTCCTGGCCCTCTGCCCTTTCTGCTAATGAATTTTAAAATGTTGAGTATTTCGTTACAATTGAAAAAATACAAAAGACACCAACCCCCAAAATATGGCCCTATAATTTAAAAAGGAAAGAAAGGAAGGAAGGAAAGAAAACATCTTCCACATTTTGACTCTTGCAAACATTTTTAGCAGTTCATAAAAGTGAGAAAAAGACAATCCTAACTATCAGTGAAGTTCTTTATCAAGTTAACACCTAGTTAAAAACAGGTAATGGAAGCTTTATAAATACGAAATCCAGACTCTCAATAAACTTCTTGCCACCAGATGTGGACTGAGATACGCACCAGTCTGGGAAGCTGGCCACCATAAACACTCTGAGAGCCATCCAGGAGTCATATAACCATCTCTAACCACGTGATCCCTGGTCTCTCTACTATTACCTTTCCTTTGGTGGAAGAGAGATATCACCATAAATCTACTCCTAACTGGAAGAATGCATTTTCTCATTTTTATCTACACAGATTTGAAAATAGGGAAGAGATTGATCAATACATTCATTTTTCTGCAATCATCTGTGAGACCAAAATGGCCTTGGGGATGATGTATGACACACGGTGAATCCCTAAAAGCTTCTGGTCTCTGAGGGTTATTATGGAGACAACCATGGGAAGTAATAAAGTGGTGTCATTTATTTAAAGTAAGGGCCTTCATCTCATTTCTTCTGGTACTTCCCCTACTTTTTCTAGTCCTAAAGTGCTGAATGGACAGTATGAAAGAAAAAAATGCCAATTTCAAGCTTTCAGGAATCCCATTTGGTCAGTTGATTCTAGAAAAGTAAAACCTGTCAAGCATTTCACAAGTTAGTGTTAGGTTAGCTTTCAAATTGATGCCAGAATAAAAACTGGGGACCTGTCATTTTTATCTACATAACAATGCAGGAATAAACAAAGACTCCCATTCCTACCCATTCAGGCTAACAATTCCAAGGAGAGCTGAGTTATTTGAACTGAAGAGAGCTGACTGTTTACATGAAGTTCAATAGAGCTGTTTTCATCTGATGTACTGTGAAGTATAATTGCTAAATCTGGTTTAAAACAATAAAAATGAGCAAAATGTGCTGTGAAATACATTCCCAAGTCTAGTTGGGAAAACAACAAACAAACGAACCCATGAAACATGCAGCAGATACTCTCTGAGGTCAAGGCTATAAAGGGAACCTACAGGTTCTATAAACTTCTCATTGTCTTTTTTCCCCTGTCCTCAGCTAGCCAGTGCGGAGACGAAGAGCAGGCTCAGGTCAGCATCTGGCTAGTATCCAGGCATGAGCCATAATGCTGTCCTCCCACACACAGGTGCTGCCACAGGATGTCTGGCCTCCACATGGCACAGCCTGAAGGACATGCTGGGAACGGGGTGGGCATGCCCTGTGTTCCGGTCTATTGCACCCATGAGCACCATCCCCAGAGCGACACATGAAGTAGAGGAATCTTCATTTCCAGCCAGTTCTATGCAGCAGGGAACATAGAGACCACAATAATTGCCCTGGCTCACCCATCCCCTGGAGGCTGGCGAAAAGCAGGAGGAAGAAGGGAGGGTACCTTCAGTACAAAGCTGCTTGAACCCTGCTGTCCATCTCAGAGAAATTAACTTCTGGGGCCAAATCATCTAAAAGCCAATGTAAATGGGATGAGGGGAGCCCCCTATGGCAGTGACCCACCTTATAAAATACTGAGAAAATACACCAAGATGTCACCCAGCAGTTCAGACCATCACTATATGGACCTTGCTTATGACCCTCCACCGCCACGCTCACCACTCCATAGCACCAGCGGGACAACCTCACAAGCTCTCTCTTTCCGTTAAGTTCTGGGCATGAAGTATATGTCTTGTATGTCTCATGAAGACATATAAGAAGTATATGAATTCCCCTTGCTCTTCTTCACCCCCTCCCTGCCCAATTGAATGTGCTTTTCCTTCTGTTCCCAGAGCAGAGCTCGTCTCAACACCATCTGGCTCCCATTCCCCTCACAGCATAAGCCCAATCAAGTCTAGGTCATTCATCTTTGTATCCCAGTACTGTTCTCAGTGTTTGGGGCCCAGAATTAAACCTGTGCTGACTGCATCAAAGAATTGAGGAGGCATGAGAGAGTCATGTTTCAGGATCCACTCAGGTCTGAAATGCAACTGAAGAAATTTTCATCCAACCCAGTGCTTCCCAGAGTGTGGTCAGTGGAACATTTGCCACGGGATGTGCCCCTGCCCCCGCCTCTCCCTAGAGAAGGGGAATTTAAAAGCGTATTCTCTGGTCAAATAACTTTGAGAAATGCTGCATACTGTGCATTCCTCCCAAAGAACTGGGTGTTCATGAGCTTTATAAAGGCCTATGGACAGCCTAGAAGTTTAGAAATTTTAAAAGCTGCTTTCATCTGGTGTCATACAATCTAATTTTGAAAGCCAGGTCTTGCAATTATGCACTGTTTTATGAGTAACTCCTCATCTGTTGATGTTCAAGTGTAAGAATTTCAAAGGGGAGCTTCCATTATAGTAGTGAATCTCAAAGTGTGGTTCCCAAACCAACAGAGGTAGCAACATCTGAGAATTTTCTAGAAATACAAAGTTCAGCCCTATCCCTTTACCTACTGATTCAGATACTGGGGGCGTGGGAGTTGTAATCTGTTTCAACAAGCCCTTCCAATGATTCTGCTGCATGCTCTGAACTGTAAGGACCACGGCACTGGAGAAGCCTGCCTGGTTCTTGGGGGTTTCCCTCACTGGTTCCGAGAAAAAGAGATTTACCTGAGGGATCAGTCAGGAGAATGACTCAGTTCTTGACATCAGACCTTATGACTGCCATGAAGGTGCATTCTGAGCTGTCCCATTGGAAAGCTGTAAGTCCAGGGGGCCGGAGAGGTTCTGTGCGGAAGGCCTGGCTTTCCAATACTACTTGTGATTAGGTAACTATCTAATCCAGAGGTGGGGTGAGAGCAGGGCTTTATCCACAAATCAAACGCATGATTAGAAGATAGCATTTTGATTGGGATTTGCCTATCTCCTGTATCTTATTTCTTAATTTGTTCAGAACGTAGATGGGAAAGAAGGGTTTGAAAACAAACAAACAAAAAAAAAAAGGGTGTCACATAGCACAAAACAGAAGCTAATGTGGGTAGGGCTCCTGGGGTTGTGAAATGAAGCAGTCCCATTATTTATTAGCCCCATAAAACCCCAACTTTGTTAGATGTTTAAATAGGATTCTGAGACCAGATCTGGGCTCACTGGGAAGGAGTCTTGAGATCAGGTAATGAAGTCTATTTTAAAAAAACACAAACAACTAAGATCATGGCATCCGGTCCCATCACTTCATGGCAAATAGAAGGGGAAAAAGTGGAAACAATGACACATTTTCTTTACCTGGACTCCAAAATCACTGTGGTGACTGCAGCCATGAAATTAAAAGACACTTGCTCCTTGGAAGGAAAGCTATGGCAAATCTAGACAGTGTAAAAAAGTAGAGGTATTAATTACTTTGCCTACAATGGTCTGTATAGTCAGAGCTGTGGTTTTTCCATTAGTCATGTACAGTTGTAAGAGCTGGACCATAAAGAGAGCTGAACACCAAAGAATTGATGCTTTCCAATTGTGGTGCTGGAGAAGACTTTTGAAAGTCCCTTGGACTGTGAGGAGATCCAACCAGTCAATACTAAAGGAAATCAATCCTGAATATTCATTGGAAGGACTGATGGCATCAGTTGGATGGCATCACCGACTCAATGGACATGAATTTGAGCAAGCTCTGGGAGATGGTGAAGGACAGGGAAGCGTGGCGTGCTGCAGTCCATGGGGTCACAAAGAGTCGGATATGACTGAGCTACTGAACAACAAACAACTTGAAAACTAGAGACTTTGAGTTAATTTGCAGTGACTGCAACTAGTTTATGTAGAGGAGAGCTGAGAATTATGAGCACTATCAATGTTTTCACATCTAATCTCCAACATATCCTGACAGCTAGAGTTAATCAAGAGGCTCTACCTGCCTGAGAGAGTGAAGCTTTTGTGAAACTGACAAGAGGACATCAGAACGTTTCAAAGTTTCTCAGAACAGATAGTAAAGATGTAGACCCTCCCCAGTTTTTTTCCTTCTCTTCCCAGTGAGACCTAAGTGCTGATCTTGAGTTAGAAAAGGTACTGAAAATGATATCCTACAGATTTCAACTGACTTTTAAGTTAAGATTTAATCTAACCAGGTTAGTTTTTGCTTTATGCTTATCATGTCAAAATGCTGAGACATCGAGGTTTGCAGCAAAGAAAGAGCTCTTTTACAAGACAGTCGAGCACACATCTCACAGCCACCTCCCAGGAGGCCAGGGACTGGGGGGTATTGATGGGATTAAGAAGCTGGGCAGTCTGGGATGTGGGGAGCATGAGGAGCGTGAAGAATGTAGGCAGCATGGGGAAAGGTGATTGGGAAAAAGACAGTGGAAACCGTAGTTTTGTTACATGCCTCGTTCAAATGTGGCAGCACACGGCACAATCTGAGGGTGAAGTTTTTGGCCCACTGACCTCGGAAGGTCACTGAGCAGACATTGTCACGTGACAGCTGGAGGGTTGGTGGTCCTATCGTGTCTTACCGCACTCAGCTCAAACTAGGCACAGCTCACACCAACTTTCTGGAAGACCACCCCGGTAAACATCTTATTGTTTAGGCTACATGCCCTTGGAGGACATGCAAGTCTTTTGTAGCAACAGTTGAAATGGACTTGAGGGCCCTCCCTGGCGGGCCAGAGGCTAAGCCTCTGTGCTCCCAATGCCCAAGGGCTCGGGTTCAACCCTTGGTCAGGGAAGATCCCACATGCTTCAACGAAAGATTCCACATGCTGCAACAAAGACCCAGTGCACCCAAATAAAAATAAATAAATATTCAGAAAAAAAAAAAGCGGGCTTCCCCGGTGGTCTAATGGTTAAGAATCTGCCTTGCAATGCAAGGGACACTGGTTTGATCACTGGTCTGGGAAGATCGCACATGCTGCAAAGCAACTACGTGTGCCACAGCTACTGAGCTCCGGCACTGCAGCTACTGAAGGCCGAGCTCCTAGAGTCTGTGCTCCGCCAGGCGCCGCAGCACGGAGAAGCCTGTGCAGGACAGTGAAGAACAGCCTCCACTCACCGCAGCTAGAGAAACCCTGTACAAAGCAACGAAGAGTCACTACAGCCAAAAATAGATGAATCTTAAAAAAAAAAAAAGAAAGAAAATGGACATGATTAGTGAAGCAGGTTATAGGTGAAATGGATTTAACTAACGATTATCCATGGTTTCAGGATCATGCTTAACAACATGGGCTATGGACCCAGGTGCCCCTGTTTATTAGCTCTGTCACACGGAGCATGTCCCTGAGCAACTCACTTCACCTCTCAGAGCCTCAGTGAGCTTATATATACAGTGGGGATCTTAACACATTATTGACCAGGGGACTTTTCCAGGAATAAATGCCCATGGCCATATTACATCTCCAGTCAATAATGTGGTGACAATGTCCAGCTTACAACCCCAAAGAGAAGAGAGAGAGAATTCATGTCAAGGGGGTAGCAAAGTGATGGGCACAGAGTGAGTGCTCATTCAGCATTAACTTCTGTTGCCATTATTGGTAGGAGCTACCAGCCCCTCTGTTGGGACTGGGACCATTCTAATTGGTTGACTTTTTAAAAAAAAATTGAGGTATAACTGATAAGTAATTTAGTACATATTTAAAGTATACAATGTGATGATTTTGTATATGTGAAAATGATTACAAGCTGTGAAATTACATATTATGAAATGATTACAAATTGACACATTCATAACCTCATGTAATTACCTTTTTTTTGCCAAGAATGTTTAAGATCTACTCTTTTAGCAAGCATGAGTGAAGTGAAGGGAAGGGGAGTGAAGTGAAGTCGCTCAGTCGTGTCCGAGTCTTTGCGACCCTGTGGACTGTAGTCTACCAGGCTCCTCTGTCCATGGGATTCTCCAGGCAAGAGTACTGGAGTGGGGTGCCATTTCCTTCTCCAGGGGAACTTCCCGACCCAGGGATCAAACCTGGGTCTCCCTCATTGTAGGCAGACGCTTTACCGTCTGAGCCACAAGGGACTTCTACTTTAGCAAGCATACAATATAGCATTATGAACTCCTTATGACTATAAGTTTGTACCAGGATTTGACCAATATCTCCCTTTTTCTTCTACCCTACAGGTCCTGGCAACCATGATTCTACCCATTTTCTATGAGTTCTTTTTAAATTTTATCTAGATTCCGCATATAAGTCATACCACACAGCATTTGTCTTTCTAGGCCTGGCTTGATTTTACTTATTGTAATCCCCTCCACATTAATCTGTGTTGTCACAAATGGGCAGGATTTTCCTCTTTCTCATGGCTCAATAATATTCCTCTGTGTGTGTGTGTGTTTATACATTTTCTTTAACCATTAATCCATAGGCATGGGTTGTTTCCACATCTTGGCTATTGTGACTAATGCTGCAATGAACATGAGAGTGCAGATATTTCTTCAATACACTGATTTTTCCTCACTTTGGATATATTCCCAGAAGTGGCATTGCTGAATCATGGGTTTGTTCTGTTTTTAATTTGTGAAGAACCCTGCATACTGTTTTCCATAATGGCTATTATCAGTTTACATTCCCACCAACAGTGTATAAGAGTTTTCTCTTCATTTTTGTTAATGTTTATTTCTTGTCTTCTTGATAATAGCCATCCTAACAAGTGTGAGGTCATATCTCATTGTGGTTTTGATCTGTATTTCCCTAATTATTAGTAATATCGAACGTCTCCATGTACCTGTTGGCCATTATATGTCTTATTTGGAAAGATGTTTATTCAGATCTTCAGACCATTTTTAAAATCAGATTGCTTTATTTTTTGCTACTGAGTTTTATGAATTCCTTGCATATTTTGGATATTACTCTCTCGTCAGATATATGATTTGCAAATATTTTCTCTCATTCCATTTTGTTGTTTCTTTTGCTATGTAAAGCTTTTTAGTTTGATATAGTCCCACTTGTTCACTTTTGCTTTTTGCCCCTTTGTTTTTGGTGTCATATCCTCAGAAATCATTGCCATGATCAATGTCAAGGAGTTTTTCCCCTGATGTTTTCTTTTATGGCAAATGGTTAACACTAATCCATTTTGAGTTAATTTTTGTGAGTGGTATATGATAGGGGATCCAGTTTCATTTTTTCTGCATATGGATACCCGGTTTTCTCAATATATTTATTGAAGATACTATCCTTTACCCATTGTATGTTCTTGACACCCTTGTCAAAATTTAGTTGACTGTATATGCGTGGGTTTATTTCTAGGCACTCTCTGTTATTCCATTGGCCTATGTATTTGTGCCAGTACCACAGTGTTTTGATTACTATGGCTTTGTAGTGTAGTTTGAAACAAGGACGTGTGATGCCTGCAGCCTTGTTCTTCTTAAGGATGTTTCGTCAATTTCGTTTATGTTTTCAAAAAGCCAACTCCTAGTTTTGTTTTCCATTGTTTTTCTAGTCTATATTTCATTCATTTCTGTTCTGATCTTTGATATTTCCTTCCTTCTACCAACGTTAGGTCTAGTTTGTTCTTTTTTTTTTCCTAGTTCTTTGAGGTATAAAGTCAGCTAGTTCATTTCAGAATTTTTTTTTTTTTTAATGTATCCCTGTAAGCTTCCCTCTTGGGCTTCCCTCATAGCTCAGTCAGTGAAGAATCTGCCTGCAGTGCAGGAGACCTGGGTTCAATCCCTGGGTTGGGAAGATCCACTGGAGAAGGAAATGGCAACCCACTCCAGTATCCTTGCCTGGAAAATCCCATGGACAGAGGAGCCTGGTGGGCTGCAGTCCATGGGATCACAAAGAATTGGGCATGACTGAGCCACTAACACTTTCTTTTCTCATAAACTTCCCTCCTAGAACCGTTTTTGTGGCATCCCATAAGTTTTTAAACATTGTTCTCTGATTTTGTTAAATATTTTAAAATTTCCCTTCTGATTTATTCCCTTTCAATACTTTGTAAGATACAGTAAAACTTGATTATAAAAGAAAAAAACCAATGAAGGCAAACAAAATGCAAGCCCTGATTTTCCCCCAACATTGTGAAGATTTAAAAATACACAGAAAAGCTGAAAGAATTGCACGGTGAACCCCCATATGACCACCACCTACATCCCACCACTGACATTTTGTTATATTTGTTTTTTCACTTATCTACTTATTCCTCTGTTCATTCTTTAATATAAATCGTATTTTGATACATTAAAGGTAAGTTGCAGAACTTAGTACATTTTACCCCTAGATAGTTCAGTATGCATATTATAAGCTAGGTTTTAATATTTGTTTGCAGGGTTTTTTTAAGGTAAAATTTACATATAGTAAAATGTGCATATCTTAAATGCACTATTCAGAGTCTTAAGACATGCATACAGCTCTATAATGCAAAACAGCATCAAGATAGAACATCTCAGAAATTTCTTGTGTCTCTTCCCAGCCAATCTCCACAGTATATCAACCATGAATCCTAATTTCTTAATACTAGATTCACCAAGAATAAAATTACAATATAAAGTTGCTCTTAACATTTCTAAATACATACTCTTAATTAATTTCTGGACTCACCTCCTCATGCCTAGGTAATAAGCTGCTCATGACTCAGCCCAGCCGAAGGACTGTTGTATAAGTAAACTCTTTACTGAAATGCTGGGTTTGAAGCTGAGGGCCCTGTGACCAAAAGTCCAAAGGCCACTTGCTTGGAAAGCATCAAAGCAAGAGCCTCCCCAGAGGCATATCCTCTGACTTTATTTACTCCTTAAGAGTGAGTGAGTGAGTGAAAGTTGCTCAGTCCTGTCCGACTCTTTGCGACCCCATGGACGATACAGCCCATGGAATTTTCCAGTCCAGAATACTGGAGTGGGTAGCCNCGTCTCCATGTACCTGTTGGCCATTATATGTCTTATTTGGAAAGATGTTTATTCAGATCTTCAGACCATTTTTAAAATCAGATTGCTTTATTTTTTGCTACTGAGTTTTATGAATTCCTTGCATATTTTGGATATTACTCTCTCGTCAGATATATGATTTGCAAATATTTTCTCTCATTCCATTTTGTTGTTTCTTTTGCTATGTAAAGCTTTTTAGTTTGATATAGTCCCACTTGTTCACTTTTGCTTTTTGCCCCTTTGTTTTTGGTGTCATATCCTCAGAAATCATTGCCATGATCAATGTCAAGGAGTTTTTCCCCTGATGTTTTCTTTTATGGCAAATGGTTAACACTAATCCATTTTGAGTTAATTTTTGTGAGTGGTATATGATAGGGGATCCAGTTTCATTTTTTCTGCATATGGATACCCGGTTTTCTCAATATATTTATTGAAGATACTATCCTTTACCCATTGTATGTTCTTGACACCCTTGTCAAAATTTAGTTGACTGTATATGCGTGGGTTTATTTCTAGGCACTCTCTGTTATTCCATTGGCCTATGTATTTGTGCCAGTACCACAGTGTTTTGATTACTATGGCTTTGTAGTGTAGTTTGAAACAAGGACGTGTGATGCCTGCAGCCTTGTTCTTCTTAAGGATGTTTCGTCAATTTCGTTTATGTTTTCAAAAAGCCAACTCCTAGTTTTGTTTTCCATTGTTTTTCTAGTCTATATTTCATTCATTTCTGTTCTGATCTTTGATATTTCCTTCCTTCTACCAACGTTAGGTCTAGTTTGTTCTTTTTTTTTTCCTAGTTCTTTGAGGTATAAAGTCAGCTAGTTCATTTCAGAATTTTTTTTTTTTTTAATGTATCCCTGTAAGCTTCCCTCTTGGGCTTCCCTCATAGCTCAGTCAGTGAAGAATCTGCCTGCAGTGCAGGAGACCTGGGTTCAATCCCTGGGTTGGGAAGATCCACTGGAGAAGGAAATGGCAACCCACTCCAGTATCCTTGCCTGGAAAATCCCATGGACAGAGGAGCCTGGTGGGCTGCAGTCCATGGGATCACAAAGAATTGGGCATGACTGAGCCACTAACACTTTCTTTTCTCATAAACTTCCCTCCTAGAACCGTTTTTGTGGCATCCCATAAGTTTTTAAACATTGTTCTCTGATTTTGTTAAATATTTTAAAATTTCCCTTCTGATTTATTCCCTTTCAATACTTTGTAAGATACAGTAAAACTTGATTATAAAAGAAAAAAACCAATGAAGGCAAACAAAATGCAAGCCCTGATTTTCCCCCAACATTGTGAAGATTTAAAAATACACAGAAAAGCTGAAAGAATTGCACGGTGAACCCCCATATGACCACCACCTACATCCCACCACTGACATTTTGTTATATTTGTTTTTTCACTTATCTACTTATTCCTCTGTTCATTCTTTAATATAAATCGTATTTTGATACATTAAAGGTAAGTTGCAGAACTTAGTACATTTTACCCCTAGATAGTTCAGTATGCATATTATAAGCTAGGTTTTAATATTTGTTTGCAGGGTTTTTTTAAGGTAAAATTTACATATAGTAAAATGTGCATATCTTAAATGCACTATTCAGAGTCTTAAGACATGCATACAGCTCTATAATGCAAAACAGCATCAAGATAGAACATCTCAGAAATTTCTTGTGTCTCTTCCCAGCCAATCTCCACAGTATATCAACCATGAATCCTAATTTCTTAATACTAGATTCACCAAGAATAAAATTACAATATAAAGTTGCTCTTAACATTTCTAAATACATACTCTTAATTAATTTCTGGACTCACCTCCTCATGCCTAGGTAATAAGCTGCTCATGACTCAGCCCAGCCGAAGGACTGTTGTATAAGTAAACTCTTTACTGAAATGCTGGGTTTGAAGCTGAGGGCCCTGTGACCAAAAGTCCAAAGGCCACTTGCTTGGAAAGCATCAAAGCAAGAGCCTCCCCAGAGGCATATCCTCTGACTTTATTTACTCCTTAAGAGTGAGTGAGTGAGTGAAAGTTGCTCAGTCCTGTCCGACTCTTTGCGACCCCATGGACGATACAGCCCATGGAATTTTCCAGTCCAGAATACTGGAGTGGGTAGCCTTTCCCTTCTCCAGGAAATCTTCCCAACGCAGGGATTGAACCCAGGTCCCGGCATTGCAGGTGAATTTTTTACCAGCTGAGCCACAAGGGAAGCTTGTACCTCCCTTGTACTCCTTGTATGCTTGTTATATTCACCTCCAGAGGGAGGGAGGAAGAGACCAGAAAGCAGATAGGGAAGGTATATAGGGAGAATGATGTCTCAGAGCATAACAGGACCTTTCCATGCTCTGTTCTCTTCCTTTCCCTGTCCTCTGTCCTTCACTTCATAGAAACATTGTCAAGATCAGCATCCGGGAAGCAAGAGGAGTGTGTCCAGCATGAAGGCAGTGTCATGCTCCATGGCTAGACATGCAGCAGTGTGGGAAGGGATATGCAGAGGCAGCAGGCAAAGGAGGGCACTGGCATGATTGGAAATTTGGCTATATTAAGCGAGAAAGTCAGTAAGTTTAGAAAAATGAGAGATTTCACACTGTCAAACAACCAAAACCAGACCAGAACTGCTGGCAAAACCATTGCACTTCCACCACAGTGAGAAGGCAGTGACCACTAAAAGGAGAGACATCTCCAACACGTAAATGCCATGTATGTAAGTCCCTCTATCTCCTGTCCTGGGTATCAGCCTGGGATGACCACAGGGCAGAAGGTACATTTCCTGCAAGATTGCAACTGTCTCCAACCCCCTTTCCCCTGTTCTATGTCCTTCTCCCAGAGCAGTGAAGTGAGACCTGGCTACACAGTGATCTCCACCTGGAATCCTGAATCATAACTAACAATGAAAAACTCACTGGAAAAGTAAAAAATGAAATATATCCAATGGAGGCACAAAAATATGTTCCTGGATTAGAAGATTAAGTGTGGTAAAGATGTCATTTCTCTCCTAAATTGACATTTAGGTTTAATGTAGTTCCTACCAAAATGTGAGCAAGAATTTTTTATAGATGATATTATTCTAAAATTTAAATGTCCATCAACAGATGAATGGATAAAAGATGTGGTATATTTATACAGTGCAATATTGCTCAGCCATAAAAAGAATGAAATAATGCCATTTCCAACAACATGGATAGACCAAGAGACTATCATACTAAGTGAGGTAAACCAAAGTGAAGTCGCGCAGTCGTGTCCGGCTCTTGGAGACCCCGTGGACTGTAGCCCACCAGGCTCCTCCATCCGTGGGATTCTCCAGGCAAGAATACTGGAGTGGGTTGCCATTTCCTTCTCCAGGGGATCTTCCCGACCCAGGGGTCAAACCCAGGTCTCCTTCATTGCAGGCAGATGCTTTAGCCTCTGGGCCACCAGGGAAGCCAAAGACAAATATAATATGATACTGCTTATATGCAGAATCTAAGAAATAGATTCAGGTGAACTTATATGCAAAACAAATATAGACCCATAGGTATAGAAAACAACGGTTATCAAAGGAGAAAGGGGGGCAGGGATAAATTAGGAGTCTGGGATTAACATATACACACTACTATATAGAGAATAGATAACCAACAAGGACCTACTGTACAGCAATGGGAACTCTACTGAATATTTTATAACAACATATAAGGGAAAAGAATTTGAAAAAATATATATGAAATAATCTTAAATTATCTGCACTAGAATAAAGAAACTTTTTATGAAAAAATAAGTGGCAGCACCAAGATGTTAGAGAGGATATGGATAAATTGGATCACTCATACATTAAGAAATGTAGAACGATACACCCACTCTGAAAAAGAGTTTGGCAGTTCCTTAAAAAAAAAAAAAAACTAAACGTGCAGCTATCGTGCAATCTGACTATTGCACTGCTGGGCATTTATCTGATGCCATGATCTTCTGGCAATTAAAAGGCATAAACTGTTGATACACACAATGACTTGGATGAATCTCCAAAGAATTACAATTAGTGAAAAAAGGTAACCCCTAAAGGCTACATACTGTATGATTCTGTTCATATAACATACTTGAAATAACCAAATTATAGAAATGGAGAACAGATTAGTGGTTATCAGGAGTTAAGGAGAAGGTAGGGGTGAAAACAAATTGACGGTGCTATAAAAGGGACAAATGACAGATCCTTGTGATGATGGAAATGCTCTGTATCTTGATTGTATCCTTGTCGAGATATTGTACTATAGTTTTGTAAGACATCACCATTGGGGGAAATTAGGTAAGGAATAGACAGGATATGTCTTTATTATTTTTATATCTGTATATGAATCAATCTATAATTATCTCAAAATAAAATTTTAGTTAAAAAAATTAAAAACCAGAAAAGGTCGTCTTGGTAAGGTAGAAAAAGCCCTAAGTGAGGAGGTAGAAATCTGGGTCTGGTCCCAGCTCTGTTGCAAACTCACTTGGTGTCTTTGAGTCATTTAGCATATGTGAGTCTCAAAGTCCCCCTCAGTAAGAATGAGGAGAGTGAACTGGCTTTACTCAACGTGGTAGTTTACTGGTGCTGTTGTGATAAAATACCACAAACCAAATGGCTTAAGTAACAGAAATTTATTGTCTCGTGGTTTTGGAGGCCAGAGGTCCAAAATCAACGTGTTGGCAAGCTTGGTTTATTTCTGAGGCCTGTGCAAGATCTGTTCCAGTCCCCTCTCCTTGGCTTGCACATGGCTCTTCTCTCTGTGACTTTACATTCTCTCTCCTCTTTGTGTGTCTGAGTCTACATTCCCTCCTTTTTATAAGGAAACCAGTCATATTAGGGAACATCTGATTCCCAAACTGAGTTACAGTCTGGGATTCTGGGGGCTAGGACTTCAACATTTGAGTTGGGATGGGAGACACAATTCAACACAGAATACTTAACAAGACAGAACACTTAACATCACAGATGTGCTGTGCTATCAGATGAATTAACTACATGAAAGTCCTTGCAAGAGGGTTTATGTAAACCTAAGATTTTAAAAATTATTAAGAACATTATTGGAAAATGGCATCCAAGTGTTAACTTGGTGGACAAACACTGATTCAAGAGCCAGGAAGCAGCTTAAATTACAAAACAAACTCAGGTCAGGTCATTTAGTTTGGTTCCTATTTTCACTTTTTGGAATATGAGGGGATTAGACTCATGATTTCTACTGTGATTTTAGCTCTAACATTCTGTTGGTTCTAATTTCATTGTTTTAAAATAGCTTTCTAATTAAAGAAATTAATATTCATTATAGAATAGTTGGAAATACCTAAAGCATAAGGACAAAAAAATTAGCCATATTCTTGTACCTCAGTAAAACCTTAGTGTTAACATTTTGGTATTTCTTCTGTTTTTTTTTTTTCTACTTCTAGTTCTTTTTCCCCACACATGTACGTGTGTGTATGTGTGTGTGTTTATATATACACATATAGCACTCATTATATACAATATAAAGCACTCATTTTATAAATGTAATATATACTGCTGCTACTGCTAAGTCACTTCAGTCATGTCTGACTCTGTGCGACTCCATAGACGGCAGCCCACCAGGTTCCTCCATCCCTGGGATTCTCCAGGCAAGAATACTGGAGTGGGTTGCCATTTCCTTCTTTAAATATATACTGCGTATGTACTAAATATATAATATATATTGCATATGTAATAGACATATATACAATAATCATTATACACACATTCTTTTTACACTTTGGAGTTCACAGTATCTATACAGTTCTGGTTTTTTTCTCCTGTTATCATATTGTAGGTATTTTCCCACATCATTAAAATTCTTCGAATATGCAATCCTTATTGGTTATATAATACTTCATTGAATGGAAGTCTATATTTTATTTAACCCAATTCTTAGTTCCTTCAAGCCTGCCTCTCTGTATTCAGAAATGAATTGTCACAGGTTTGTGTTATCTGCCTCAAACACAATGTCGGGCTTTACCCACGCCTGCCCAAACGCCTTCACTCATGGAAACTTGGAATTGAGGTGTGAAGCTAGAGGAAGCCGCCCTCCTGCTGGCCGCTTGAGGCTCTGATTCCAGCCGCCTGCTTAGAGCTCAAGGCCCCACCTGCTGGGGGAGGGAGGAGTCTGGCACTTGGATTGAATGAATGCACGTTTCTCAGGGCAACACCCAGCTGGACGAAGGCAGAGACCCCAGGAAAGAGAGAGTCTACGGGAAAGGGGAGGAAGGCGAATGGCAGAGCGAGCAGAAGAAATGCGGAAATGTTCTGCCTCGAGCGTCCCGTCAGGACTCTCGGCTTTCACCTCCAGTTTTCCCAGAACATCCCTGCCTACTTTCTGCTCCTAACACGTCCTTGGGTATGGCTGGCGCCGGGCCATCCACATGAAAAAGCACAATAAAAACAGAATCTTCAGCAGATGCGGCAGCCCAAAGAGGATCTTGGATTCAAGGCCACAGACCGTGGCTCCAACGCAGCAGATGCAGTAGCGAGGTACACAGATGTGGAGGGAGACCATGGTCTAACTCATAAAAAACCTGCAGAAATCTTTTGTTTCAGATGGACTTTCTGAGCTCTCACAGGGTGTGGCAGGCCAGCCCAGAATGCAGCTCTTAGGCTTTCTTTAGGATAAAGATGGCCAATGCTACGTGACAGAGGAACTGAGATGTTCATTTTATTTTTTAAAAACTTTATGTACTTCTGGCACTAATACAGCTGGTTTAAAAGGATTAATCCTTTCCTTTTTAATGTTCTATCTTTCTGAAAAATAAATTCCCTTGGAACCTAACATGCCCAAATTTTGGCATAAATCAGTAAAAAGTAACTGTTGGGTTTTGCTGACAGTCTTTCTTAGTGGACTGGGTGGAATGCTAGCCTGAGGGTGAAGAAATCACTTCCAGTCTTGAGTCTGTCACACATTAGATGTATGATTTTGAACAAATGATGTATGTGATTTTAAATAAATAATTCAGCCCTTCTGGATCTGTTTCCTCAAATATAATGGAAAGAATTGCATTATTGATGGTTTGCTAAATTTGTGACACTGTGGAATCCTTTGTTCAAATGAAATCTTACATGTAAAGACCCAAGGCTGCTGTTTAAATTATTTACCAGCCAGGAGTGCATGTGTGGATCCCTCCATTGAGAACACACACGGACTACAGCCCTGTGGTGGAGACCTGAATGCCCTGCCTGACATTAACCCTTGAGTTCTGTGACCACAGAGAGTTGGGAGTGGATCTTGGGGCTCATGAATCAGGCAGCAGGATCCACTCAGGGAGATCAGGACAGCAATTGTTTACCAACACTTAAGTTCATAGCAGTATTAGTCACAATAGTCCAAATTGGAAATAAACCAAGTACCTGTCACATGGTGAATGGATGAAGAAAATGTGGTGTTTTCATACGACAGAATCTTATGCAGTCATAGCAGGCAGAGGTTGGGGACCCCTGGTATAAGAGAACGAAGCAGTGATAAATGCTATGGCATGATGAACCTTGAGAACATGATGGTAAATAAAAGAAGCCAGACATAAAAAGCCAGATATTGTATGGTTTTATTTATATGTAATGTCTAGAACAGGAAAATCCATAGAGACAGAAGGTAGATTTATAGTTATCAGGAGCTAGGTAGTGGAAGAGAATGGGGGAATAATTCCTAATGGTCATAGGATTTCTTTCTGGGATGATGAAAATGTTCTGAAATTAGATAGTGGTGATGGCAGCACTGGAGAAGGAAATGGCAATCCATTCCAGTATTCTTGCCTGGAGAATTCCATGGACAGAGGAGCCTGGTGGGCTACAGTCCATGGAGTTGCAAAGAATCAGACGTGACTGAGGTGACTTGTTCATTTTATTTTTTAAAAACTTTATGTACTTCTGGCACTAATACAGCTGGTTTAAAAGGATTAATCCTTTCCTTTTTAATGTTCTATCTTTCTGAAAAATAAATTCCCTTGGAACCTAACATGCCCAAATTTTGGCATAAATCAGTAAAAAGTAACTGTTGGGTTTTGCTGACAGTCTTTCTTAGTGGACTGGGTGGAATGCTAGCCTGAGGGTGAAGAAATCACTTCCAGTCTTGAGTCTGTCACACATTAGATGTATGATTTTGAACAAATGATGTATGTGATTTTAAATAAATAATTCAGCCCTTCTGGATCTGTTTCCTCAAATATAATGGAAAGAATTGCATTATTGATGGTTTGCTAAATTTGTGACACTGTGGAATCCTTTGTTCAAATGAAATCTTACATGTAAAGACCCAAGGCTGCTGTTTAAATTATTTACCAGCCAGGAGTGCATGTGTGGATCCCTCCATTGAGAACACACACGGACTACAGCCCTGTGGTGGAGACCTGAATGCCCTGCCTGACATTAACCCTTGAGTTCTGTGACCACAGAGAGTTGGGAGTGGATCTTGGGGCTCATGAATCAGGCAGCAGGATCCACTCAGGGAGATCAGGACAGCAATTGTTTACCAACACTTAAGTTCATAGCAGTATTAGTCACAATAGTCCAAATTGGAAATAAACCAAGTACCTGTCACATGGTGAATGGATGAAGAAAATGTGGTGTTTTCATACGACAGAATCTTATGCAGTCATAGCAGGCAGAGGTTGGGGACCCCTGGTATAAGAGAACGAAGCAGTGATAAATCCTATGGCATGATGAACCTTGAGAACATGATGGTAAATAAAAGAAGCCAGACATAAAAAGCCAGATATTGTATGGTTTTATTTATATGTAATGTCTAGAACAGGAAAATCCATAGAGACAGAAGGTAGATTTATAGTTATCAGGAGCTAGGTAGTGGAAGAGAATGGGGGAATAATTCCTAATGGTCATAGGATTTCTTTCTGGGATGATGAAAATGTTCTGAAATTAGATAGTGGTGATGGCAGCACTGGAGAAGGAAATGGCAATCCATTCCAGTATTCTTGCCTGGAGAATTCCATGGACAGAGGAGCCTGGTGGGCTACAGTCCATGGAGTTGCAAAGAATCAGACGTGACTGAGGTGACTTAGTATGCACGCACGCACGATGTCAGCACAACTCTGTAAATTACCACTGACTCATACTCTTATAAAGGGTGAATATTATGGTATGTAAATTATATCTCAATAAAACTTATTTTAAAAGGTATTATGAAAAGCTGTGTGCTCATGTATTTAAAATTTAATAAAATGCGTAGGTGCCCAAGAAAATATAAAATGCAAAAATCAGCACAATAAAAAATAATTGGGAGTTTGAGTTGACTAGTAAGTGATAGATTAAAATAGGAGTTATCTCTTTTTCCCTAGAAACCTAGGCCCAGATGGTTTTACACTTGAGTTTTATCAAACTCTCAAGAAATAGTAAATTTTAATCTTAGATTATATCAGAAAACAAAAAAAGAGAAAAATATGCCCCACTAATTTTTGTGAGATCAGTGTAGTATTGATCACTAAAACAGATAATAATAGAAGAAAAGGTAATTATAGGCCCATCTCACTTATGAACATTCATTGAAAATCAAAAAATATTTTAGATTACTAAATCAGATACGGAATTTTAAAATATACAGAATATAAAAAATACATCATGATTAAGTAATTTATCCAAAACCTGTGAGGATGGTTTAACATCAGAAATTTTGCGAATGTAATTATCTGTGTTAATAGAACAAGCAACAGAAAACACGTCATATCTTAAGCTACCAGAAAATGCATTGATCTATTTATGATTTTTTTTTAATTTCTTAGAACCTAGAGAGAGAGAACTGCCTTAAATTAATAAAGGTGATGTGCAAAAATTTATAGGACGTCTTGTACTTAATGGAGAAATTTGAGATGCTTTCCCCAGTTATGGGCCAAGGAGAGGGGTTGTCTCTGAAGAACCCCCGAAGTTGTCCCCACAGGAACCACTGAGACCAGAGAGCCCTACTTCTAGGCCTTGCAAAGAGAGACAAGTAAGAACTTCCCTGTCAACCTTTTCCCACTCTATTCCACACTTTGATCCTAGAGGAATCAGAAACCATGATTAACATGGTTGAGGAGGCAGAATCAAAGTTCAAGGACTCAAACTCAGCACATGGGTCCAATACAGCAGCCGTACCTCCAGGCCCAAGCTGTGAATGTACAGAAGCCAATACTGTGGATGAATATGAAGTTTAACTTTTCACTGGATTGGAAATATGAATCATTGATCTGAGGCTGCATTTATTACCTGAGAGGGACCACAAAGCTCATGGGCTGTGCTTAGTCATTCAGCTGTGTCTGACTCTTTGCGACCCCATGGACTATAGCCCGCCAGGCTTCTCTGTCCATAGGGATGAGACTTGTCCTAGTTTTGATCCAGGAGCAGAGAAGAACTAGTCTTTGCGACCCCATGGACTATAGCCAGGCTCCCCTGTCTGTGGAATTCTCCAGGCAAGAATATTGGAGTAGGGAGCTATCTTCTTCTCCAGGGAGTCTTCCTGACCCAGGGATTGAACACAGGTCTCCCGCATTGCAGGCAGTTTCTTGACTGTCTGAACCACCAGGGAAGACCATTAAAGAAGCAAATGGAACCAAATAAAGATGCTTTATGATTACATACACACATCACCTCCATGCCATGATTATTAGAGGCAATTATTAAATTATTTGTCATCATAATCCTGGGGGGTAGATGTTTCTGTGAGAATAATATTAAACCCACAGAGAGGGAAACTCTTTTAAAGGATTTGTACAGATTCACAGAAAAGACAAGTGGCAGAGCTGAGAAGCAAGTCTTGGATTTCTGACTCTACAAGTCTTTCTTGTGAGCAGAACATCTAAAATTCCAGACTTGAAGTAGCAGCAGCTCTCCTACCACTTCATATCAGGACCTGCGCCACCCAGAACTTTATATGAAAATACCTCTTTGCTTCCTGGTGGTCCACTGAATCTCTATTTAAATGACCCCGTGTATTAATAACAGTTTTATCCCACTTTGCACCTTTCCCACCCCATTCTGTGGCACCAGAAGGAGGGGCAGTTTCCTTCCCCATCAAACTTCTGCTCTGGCTTGGTCCCACATCCAGAGACACTCGTCTTCTTGTCTGGGGAGCCATCAGCCCCGTGCAGACCCAGTGTAAAAGTACACGGCCAAATGTAAAGAGACAGCTAGTGGGACCCTACTCTGCAGTGCAGGGAGCCCAGCTCGGTGCTCGATGGTGACACAGATGGATGGGATGGAGTGGGGTGGCTAGGGTGGTCCAAAAGACAGGGATATATGTATACATTTAGCTGACTCACTTCAGTGTACAGCAGAAACTAGCACAGCATTGTAGAGCAACAATACTCCAATTAAAAAAAAAAGTGCCCTGGGCTTCCTCGGTGGCTCAGTGGTGAAGAATCTGCCTGTCAATGCAGGAGACATAGATTCCATCCTTGGTCTGGGAGTTGTGGCTGAGCAACTAAGCCCACGGGCCACAAGTACTGAGCCTGCATTCTAGAGCTCAGCAGCTGCAACTACCGAGCCCGTATGCCCGACAGCTCCATGAGAGAAGCCACCTGAATGAGAAGGCCTCGAACCGCAACCAGAGAGTAGTCCCCGCTCGCTGCAACTAGAGAGAGCCTGTGGGCAGCAAAGGAGACCCAGCACAGCCAAAAATAAATAAACAAACAAAAAAACAAAGTGTCCTAAACTCCAGGGGATACAAAGCCCTTTTCCAAGGATCACGTGGGCACCCTCTCTCAGCAAAGGGATGCAAAGGAGTGAGTCCCCTCCCTCCACTCCAACTATAAGATGGCAACAGCTCCGAAAGATCAGAGTCCACACTCCCATCTCTGTTCCCTCAACTTGTTTAGACTTTTCTTAGTTTGATCTTGTATCTGGTCAACTTGCTGAACTATCTTATTAGCACTAGTAGTTTAATTCTCCTCTTGATTATATTAGTTTTCGCAGGAATCTCATCATATCTGTAAATAATGACACTGTTATCTCTCCACTTTTGATCCTCTTGTTTTTTTCTTGCACATTGACTAGGTTCTCCATTATTGTGTAAACTATCAACATTCTTGATTAGTTCCCAACCTTAAAGGAACATCCTCCACACAATCATTCTGGACCCTAGGTCCCCTTCACAGGTTGTACATGACCTCTGCAGTCACATAGGGCCCCAGGCTTTGCTTAATGCTTTGATGTCAGCATCTTAAAATCATAGTTTTTTTTAATGAGGGAGTCCACATTTTCACATTGCCCTGGGTACTGCAAATTACCTAGCTGGTCCTATCTAGAGAACAGTGGGTGGTGAGTATGTAACAAAATCTACAACAGTGAAGAGTTAGGAAAGTGCAATTTTTCCTAATGGGCATTGTCTTATCCAGTTAGCAAAAGGTCCTATAGTTGGTGTGCCCAAACTGTATATTCATTCTTGCTAGGTGGACTTCTGTATAAACAAGTTGTTTTGTCTTCCAAAAAAAAAAAAAAAAAGTCAGCTTAAGTATGTTCCAAATGACTTTGACTTTGTGACTGAACCTAAAACAGTGAGGCCATGAGAAATCAGTTGTTCTTATTTTATCAGAAACCAAGTCATTCCAATCTGGATTATCAGAAGAGGATAACCACGATGGCAAACAAGGAAATCATTATAAGAAACTATTGATCAGAGTCCCTTCTTGAGCCTGAAGCTCTCGCTGCTGTTCAATAAGGGATAAATTGTTTGTCCCCATCCTCAGGACCACCACACTGGACTCTGTGTGCCTTCTTTGTGCCCTGTTCATAACATTCCTGTGGAAAGCCACTCCATGTGCAGGAACCATGCTTACTTCAGTAAATGAGAACGTAGAGATGCACTGGGCCCTAATTCAATGAGGTATGACAGTATGAGCCCCACAGAAAGAACTGGAAAGGGCTAGAATTACCCCTCTCACTTCAGCCCACAAACTGGTTTCCAGGCCCAGCCTTGAAGCTTAACTGTAGGTCCCAGACCAGCCCCTGTGGATCCTGACATTGTCCTAAGGAGCTAAGATAGCTGGGGATCCATGACTTCTTGGTTGATCAAAGTATTCCCACATTTGGTGAAGGACGGGAAGCTGGAGTACTATTTCCAGTAAGAAATGAGGGACAAGAAAAACCAAACAAAAGACTCTGACCTACCTACAGGATCAATTTGAAGCCTTACCCAAACAGAGGACTAGATGCAAGCTTTGTCCCAATGAGGGGAATCGAGGAAGGGGATTTTTCTTAGTCCAGAAACAAATACTCAGGAGGATATGAAGGTATGCGGGGACCACACAAGTCTGTGGCCTGCTAAGGGCAGAACCAGGCCAAGGAGGAGCAGTGGCAGTGAGTCAACCTCAGCTCGATATAGGAAACAACTTTTACCTGGAGTCTGCTTTAAGCCCAGCTATTCACATGGTACAGTAGAGGGGCTGGAAGCCTTAGCATTTTTTTTTTTTTTTGTATTTATTTATTTTTTTACACGAACTCCCAAACATGTGGAATATAACAAATATTCAGAAAAGTGCACATATAAATGAAAAGCTCTTTGAAGTTTTATACAACCCTGAGATGACTACCAATTCCCCAGCAAGGCCTTCTGGTCAATAGTCTCTTCTCAGGGTCACCGTTACCCCAACTTCTAACAGCATCTACAGGTTTGAACTATGTTGCCCTTCGTATAAATAGACTAGAGATTTGGATTTGTGTGTGTGTGCCTGGATTCCTAGGCCCAGTATTGCATCTGTGAGATTCAGCTGTATTGTTGCTGGTGGTTGTAGATGATTCATTCTCAGGGTGTGAATCTAGAATTATTTATATAGCAAATCTGCTTGTGTAATGAGCATCTGGGTGGTTTCCAGTTCGGGACTATTGTGAAGAACTCTGCTCTGATTATTCTGATGTGTGTCTTCTGGTGAGTTTATACATACTCTTCTTTGTCAGGAATGGAATTGCTGGGTTGTAGAGTATGTGTTTCAGTTGATACCGTCAATAGATCCAGAACGTTTCAGTTTACACTCCCACGTGTAAGATAACTGCAAGGCTATGTCACCCTTGAAATGCTTGCCCTCCTTGTCCTGTCAGGGACCTCTGCAGTGTTGCCATGAGAGGTGTATCCCTGGTGGGGCCTGGAAGCTCATGCTCTTCTTACAAGTCCCTTCTACCGAGCCTCTCCCTCAGGAAACTGAGAGATTTGCCAAGAGTCAAGATCAGTGCAGGAAAGCATTGTGCGATTCATGTCAATGTATGCCAAATCCAATACAGTACTGTAAAGTAAAATAAATAAATAAAATAAAATAAAATTAAAAAAAGGAAAGCATTGTGCACTTAAGGGCAAGGAAAGCAGCCTGGGGACGGCAGAGACCCGTGAGGCTGCCCTCTGGCCCTGCGCCTCACCTGTGGCCCTGAGGTGTCATTCTGGCCCTCAGGTCTTTGCCTAGCCTCAGCTGCTGGTCTGTGAAAACCACAAAGCTGGCAGTTGTCCCACAGGACTTGCTCCATCACTGAGCAGAGACCTCCTGTCCTATGTTGCCTGGGGCAGAAGAGAGCAGTGTTGGTCTCCCCAAGCGCCCAGAAGGAGGAGAGCCCCAGCGGTACAGACCCTTCCAGCCTGGTCCACAGACTCATCACCAATGCTCCCTCCTCAGCCTCCAAACTGGCCTCCTTCTCTACTTTTCTTCAAAACAGGAATTATATTGGACATTTTCTTCCCCAGTCCAAAAATAGGAAAGAAATGGGAACAGCTAATCTGGTCCAGCTGCTGATTTTGCTACTTAAAGATTTTTTTTTTTTAATAGTAATTCTCTCTTTGGTTTTCCCTCACATCTGTACAATCTTCCACTTCCCCACCACTCTCCCCCCGCCCCTCATATCCACCCTTTAGAAAATCACCCGACTAGGGTCCAGGGGATGTTTCTTTCTCAGCTGCCTACAACTGGCATCCCCTAGCTGAGCAGGCTCCTCCTTAGTGGTGCCAAGTCCCCCATGCTGGAGTTTTCACCTCTTGCCTTATGCACATTCTGATTGAATCATTGCTGCCACCTGTGAGTTATAGCACATCTCACCCCGGGTGGTGTCCTAGCCTTCTAGCATCACAGTCTTGCTTTCTGAGAAGTATGCAGGGTAGGCAGATGTGAAAAATCCCCAAATACACTGCCCAAGTAACTCACATTGCTTTGTGAATTACCAACCATATGCTAAACTACATTCAGGCATTCACTCATTTATCCCACCCACAGCTCCTGGGCACTTAACTTAGGGCCACCTTGATGCAAGAGGCTGGGGCGTATGCAGACGTGTACTTGCCACATAGCTCGCACTGAAGAAGTTTATGCTGTAGGCTGGTTAGAAGGGCATTTTAGGATTTAACACAAACTGAGACTCTCTGACAGTGAAAAGCGCTTGGGGCACTGACTTTGATCAAGGTGATTTCAGCTAGATCACCGTGGGACTGGAGGCACTAACTCCCCCAGAATTCCTAGGGACCCCTTTCCAAGCGCAGTTCACTACCTGTAGTCAAACTGGTAAGCATAAAGGAGCAGGGTCTGTGGTCCTACCGCTGCCACCCCAACGTCTGCAGCAGCCAGTGCATCCTCACTTTCCATCCTCTGCTCTTGCTTCCCTCCCTGGCAGTGGCAGGGGTGAAGCCACGTCTACTCCTGACCCCAACCCAGGCGACACTCTCCACTCTCTGCTTCTTAAGGGATTCCACTGCTAGTTTTGTGACATCTCAAGTCAAATATAGAAATTTGGATCAGGTGGTAGATGGAATCTTTATCCTCAGATTCTGCATGGGTCTACAATTTAAAGATGCCACGTTTTGTCTAAGAATGTGGACATTTTTCAGTGCCATTTCTGAAATTTCTTTTAGAAGGCAATTATAAAGTCATGCTTGGCTTAGGCAATCCCGAGGGAATTATCAGATCCAGGTTAGATTTCCCTGGAAAGCCTATGGGAAAGGATTTTCTTTACGAGTATAGAGGTGAAATTATCTCGTTTTTGGCTGAAGAGAATCTAGTGACAGAATTTTTCACATTCTTAGTATGGAGATCTCTCTGAAGCTTTCAGTTTTCCCCCTGGGTTTCTGCTCCAGGACAGGGAGGGGAAAGTAACTCAGAAAGAAAAGGAAATTGCATCCATGAGGAATTAATAAAGCAGCAAGCATTGAAAGAGGGTAGAATGCCTTTCTATCTGGATATCTGCAATTATCAGCATCATCCATACTCAGTATGATGTTTGTCTAATGAATGAATAAGTGAGTAAATGAATGAATGAAAATAAGTTATGTTATTGTGTTAGAAAAAGCAACAAGAATAAATCCTTAAAAAAGTCTTTTGGTCTAGCTGGTTTCAGGCCCTGATGAAACTCAGGTTCTTGATGTCTCATTGCAGAAAGAATTCAGTGAGAGACAAAGTATAGGTAAGAGATGGATTTATTTAGAGAGAAACACAGTCCATATTTAGACAGAGTATGGGCCACATCAGGAGGCAAAAGAGGCCTAAAGCAGTCTGTCTTGGATGATGGGGGACAGAAGTGTGTGCCATAATTCCTTGGGTGCCGTTAAGAAAGCCTCGCTACCAAAAAACCTTGATGATATAATTGTTCCACACGATTGATGTACAAGCTCCTTGGGAGCTGGTAATGAAAGAGTTCATGGACTGACAGCGGTCTGCAGTTAAGTGACGTTGGCCTAGTCAAGCCTGTTGCCACAGTCATACAGGACAGTTGGTCTCAACTGCAGTTAAATTCCTAGATGTGAGCCCCTTTGACAGAGAAGCTTGCTATCTTCTGAGAATGATGGATATGTTGAGAGTGGTTCTTAGTCTTGGTTGTACACTGAAATCACCTGGGAAACCTTCAAAAGGGGGCTTTCACCCGCAAACATTTTGATTTGATTGGGTTGGGTAGTGGCCTGGGCATTTGAGAGTTTCTAGGTTCTCAGGTGACTCTAACGTGCAGCCAAGGTTGAAGACCACTGCTCTTACTCTAGATTAGTGATTGTTCAACATTAATGTGTGTAAGAATTATTTAAAGAGCTTGTGTGAAATGTATTGTTGAACCCCAGTGACAAAGACTCTGATACAGTAAAGGTCAGGGAAATTGCACTTTTTAAAAACAATTAGCCCAAGAGATTTTCATGTATTAGTAGGTGGGCCATAATACTTTGAAGAGCACTGCTTTAAATGATTTTCTGGACTGGTTAGAGCAAGTAGGCTGGAATATGCAAAGAAGAGACACAGTGGTTCAGATTTGAAGCCACATCAAAATTTGTTTCCTTTCCTTTCCAGAGGATCTCAACCATCTTGCACTGTTGGAGGGAATATAAATTGATACAGCCACTGTGGAGAACAGTATGGAGATTCCTTTACAAATTAAGAAAAAAAAACTACCATAAACCCAGCACCCTCACTACTGGGCATACAACCCAAGAAAACCAAATTGAAAAAGACACTTGTACCCCAGTGTTCTTAGCAGCACTATTTACGATAGCTAGGACGTGGAAGCATCCTAGATGTCCACCCTAAAGAAGTTGTGATACACATGTACAATGGAACATTGCTCAGCCATAAAAAGGAATGCATTTGAGGCAGTTCTAGTGCAGTAGATGAACCTAGAAGCTGTTATACAGAGCGAAGTAAGTCAGAAAGAGAAAAACAGATTTTTGTATATGAACACATATGTACAGAATCTAGAAAAATGGTACTGGTGAACATTTGCAGGGCAGCAATAGAGACGTACACATAAAGGGCAGATTTGGGACACAGCAGGGGAAGGAGAGGATGGGATGAACCGAGAGAGCAGCGTTGACATATATGCACTACATGTGTAAAAATGATAGTCAGTGGGAGGCTGCTGTATGAAGTGGGGAGCTCAACCCGGTACTCTGTGACAATCTAGAGGGGTGGGATGGGGTGGGGGCTAGGGGAGAGATTCAGGAGGAGGGGAGATATGGAGGTGCTAGTGGCTGATTCATGTTGTATGGCAGAAGCCAACACAATATTGTAAAGCAACTATCCTCCAATTAATACTTTAAAAAATAGTGGCCAATGAAACCCGGGAGTTAGTGGATAACTTTGTCTGTGAACTTGTCAATCTAATATTATTAATACTCCATCCTATTTCATGTGGATGTCTCTGCCTCTGTACTCTCAAATCATCCTTCTGTGCTTAGCCTAAAAGGAAGTGCTGTAACTATAGGTCCAAGATAGCTGAGGCCAGGCTAAGAAGAAGCCAGGGCCAGTCACAATGGTATTGTGATGGAAGACGCATCCCCAACTAGTCTCTGTACATTGCAGAGCTATTTTACTAGCTGCATGACTTTATAACGATAGCAGACAGAAGACATCTTTGATCAGGATGAGGTTGTTTATTCCTGCAAATGTTCTCATCATGAGCCAGGCTTTGCTTAGTTGGTTTAGGAAATTGAAAGTCAGAGAGAGAGAAAATGAATCTCACTGATAAACACGCTGAAGTCAAGGTGGTTTTGAAACGGGAAGCACTCACATTCTTCTTATTAACACAGAAAACGTAGGTCCTGGTAACTCACCTCCTTGGGTTAGTACCCGTGTGCTTGTGGGTGGCTACAAGTTCAGGCCCCAAATGAGGATATTGTTAATGTTTAGAGGGACAAGGTCCCTGGGAACCAGTCCTCTAAACATTAGCAACAAGTACATGGTGCTTGGGGCTGGTCCTCTAAACAGTAGCCCACTCCACTGAAACACCTGAAGTCTGAATGTATGCTACATGCTAAGTCACTTCAGTCATGTCTCACTCTTTGCGACTCTATGGACTGCAGCCTGCCAGGCTCCTCTGTCCATGGATTCTCCAGGCAAGAATACTGGAGTGGGTTGCCATGCCCTCTTCTGGGAGATCTTCCCAATCCAGGGATCAAACCCATGTCTCTCAGNATGGGGATGATCTGGAGGGATAATGTGGGGTGGGAGGTGGGAAGGGGGTTCATGTTTGGGAGTTCGTGTAAAAAAATAAATAAATACAAAAAAAAAAGAAAATTTTTGTTTCATTTTTGAGGATTAAATATACCAATAGACTCATCATGACAGCCATTGTTAGAAGTTATATATGTATATCCCTGTCTCTTATACACATCTGATGTGTATAAGAGACAGCACTAATACTTGTTCCTTTCTTTTTTTTTTTAATTTTATTTTTACTTTATTTTACTTTACAATACTGTATTGGTTTTGCCATACATTGACATGAATCCGCCACAGGTGTACATGAGCTCCCAATCCTGAGCCCCCGTCCCACCTCCCACCCCATATCATCTCTCTGGATCTTCCCCGTGCACCAGCCCCAAGCATCCTGTATCCTGTATCGAACATAGACTGGCGCTTGTTTCCTGCCTGATAGTATACATGTTTCAATGCCATTCTTCCAAATCATCCCACCCTCTCCCTCTCCCACAGAGTCCAAGAGTCCGTTCTATACATCTGTGTCTCTTTTGCTGTCTCGCATAGAAGGTTATCATTACCATCTTTTTAAAAATTTTTACCAATTTAAAAAAAAGAGAATTGTGAATATTAACAGAAAGTCTTTTCAACTATTTCTGAAATGATATATTTTTAGTGATCTTGAGGTCCTAAATCAACTAAAACTTAGTTGAGTTAAACTCAATACACAACTTCTTTTTATGGAGAACTCTTTTGAAAGTTGGCTATGAATAATTTGGAAGTTTTAATGATTCTGATATCCCATGGATGTATTCTGATTACCCAGGACAAACCCACTCTACTTACATTGTCCTTATACAATGATTAAAAGTGTTCTCTTTCAATCAAAAGGGTCCCAGTTTGGGTGACAACTTGTAAGGTTTTTTTTTTTTTTAGTATATCAGTGAATGTAAGTTTTGTCTTTTTTATGTTTGTAATCACTGATTGAATAATTTGGAAGTTTTAATGATTCTGATATCCCATGGATGTATTCTGATTACCCAGGACAAACCCACTCTACTTACATTGTCCTTATACAATGATTAAAAGTGTTCTCTTTCAATCAAAAGGGTCCCAGTTTGGGTGACAACTTGTAAGGTTTTTTTTTTTTTTAGTATATCAGTGAATGTAAGTTTTGTCTTTTTTAAGTTTGTAATCACTGAAGTGAGTAATCCACATTAAGAAATGGAAGTGGTAGATATATTTGTTTAAAAATAACTATTACAGCATTTGAAAAGTTTTATAAGATGAATTCAATAGGAATCCAACAATAATTTTTAAAAATCTCTCAGGAAGTTAAGACTTTTTGATAGAAACTGTTGACTCTTCTCCCTCAACGGCCCTTTCACTTGAGGAATCCACACTTGCCAAAGGCCATCAAATAAAACTGTAACTAGATTTTCTTTAAAAAAAAAAAAAACAAAACTTATTTTTGAATCTTACAATGAGCATCTACCACCCTAGCTAAGACAAAAGAGACTCAGATCCCTTGTTCTAGGGAGGGTGCCTGATCCAAATAAATAAATAAGTGTATGTCTTCAGCATTAAGTGGATCGACTAGCAGAACTATCAGTCCTGCCACCCAGTCTGATCTCTTTTTCTAGCTCATCACTGGGCTCAGTTTTCCGCTCATTTCTAGGTCAGCCACATCCAGCGTGGGAATGATGACTGTGTCAGCAGGCAGCCGCATCTAGTGCTCAAGGTGCCACTGAGAGGGGTGGAAAAGTGGCTGGCCCATCGCATCATCGTCTTCATCATCAATACGACTTCCGCTTATCTGAGTGTCCACCATAGGACAAGAGCTGTTCCAAACACTCCACTTTATACAACCTCATGAGGAGGTACTATTGTAGCTTCCATGTGACAAAGAAACTGAGGCCCAAATATAGGCTAAGCACCTTGCCCAAGTTTACACAAGTAGCAAGATGTGGGGTCAGGATTCAAAACGAAGCAGCCTCACTCCAGAGCTTGTGCTCCTAACCTTTTTCTCTGAAGTGAAGTGAAGTGAAGTGAAGTGACGTCCGACTCTTTGCGATCCCATGGACTGTAGCCTACCAGGCTCCTCCGTCCCCGGGATTCTCCAGGCAAGAGTATTGGAGTGGGGTGCCATTTCCTTCTCTAGGGGATCTTCCTGACCCAGGGATCGAACCCTGGTCTCCTGCATTCCAGGCAGACACTTTAACCTCTGAGCCACCAGGGAAGTCTCTACCTCCACTCTAATATGAATGACAGTCTGGATGGCAAATAGCTATTTCTCCTAACATTGTTTCCCTCTCTAGCTACTTTTCTCCTTACTTTACAGCAAATTCCTGGAACAACATGACTATAATTGCTTTTTCCGGTTTCTCTTCTGCCATTTCTTCTTGAATCCTCCCCAATCAGGCATTCACCCTAAGTCAAGTGAAATCGCTCAGTCGTGTCCAACTCTTTGCAACCCCATGGACAGTAGCCTGCACCAGGCTCCTCCGTTCATGGGATTTTCTAGGCAAGAGTACTGGAGTGGGTTGCCATTTCCTTTTCCAGAGAATCTTCCCGACCCAGGGAACAAACCCAGGTCTCCCGCATTGATAGACAGATGCTTTACTGTCTGAGCCACCAGGGAAGTCCCCCAGCATTCACCCTACCACTCCACTAAAACTGTTTCCTTAAAATAAGTGATGGTCTCCATGTTGATAGATCCAATGGGAATTCTCAGTTCTCATCTTCCTTGAGGAGTTGATAGCTAAGAAGCTGACCACTCCCAGCTCCTTGAAAACCTCTCTTCATCCGCTGCCAGGGCACCAGTTTCCTTGCCTCACTGGCCATTACTCTTCAGCACCTCTTGATATCCCTGACGACATCCTAATACTGGTGTGTTTCTGGGCGCAGTTCCTGGAATTCCTCTCTTGTCTATCTACACTCTTCTTGATGATTTCATTCAATTTTATAGGCTCCTCTGTTCATGAAATTCTCCAGGCAAGAATACTGGAGTGGGTAGCCATTCCCTTCTCCAGTGGATCTTCCCAACCCAGGGATCAAACCTGGGTCTCCTACATTGCAGGCAGATTCTTCACCCTCTGAGCCATCAGGGAAGACTTTCTACACTATAGCATTTTTATCTCCAACCTATTTTTTTTCTCCCTTGAACTCCAGGCTCTACTATAATCCAAACATCATATGAAAGTGAGCTCCTATATGAAACTCAACAAAAATCCCAGTGAAATTTGGTTCACCTGCCACCTTCTCTATCTTGTGCAACATGGCATCCACTGATACCCCCTCATCCAAGCCCTCACCATCTCTGGACATATTATCGTAATAGCTTATTAATTGGGCTTCCTGCTTCTACCCTCATACCCTTTTCAGTCTGTTCTCAACATAGCAACCAGAAAGATCCTGTTTAAATGTGAGTCAGATCATGTTACTGCTCTGCTCAAAATAATGCAACAGTTTCTCATTGTACTGTGTGGCAGATTATATTCTCCAAAGAAAATTTATTCTGCAATTGTAATTCCTATCCCACATGCTCTTCTTATGACTTCAGAGAAATGAGATTTGTTTTCTCTCCTTTAGATCTGGACAGGCTTATGACTGTGTGGCAAAAGTGATACAAGTAACTTTCAAGGCCAGATCAGCTTTTGAGTCTTTCCAGATTCGAAGTGCGATAAACATTGGGGAAACATCACAGGACACAGACAAGCCATCTTCACTATGCCCTGTCCAACCTGACCCACACATTCATCATAATGATTGCTTTATGATACTAAGTTTTCAGGTGGCTTGTTACAGAGCAAAGATAACTAGAACATTAGGTAAAACCAAAGTGCTTTGCTTATAATAGCTACAAGGTCTCCCATGATCCAGCTTTGTTATAGCTCTGACCTCATCTCCTACCACTCTCCCACTTCCACCCCAGGCTTCCTGGCCTGCTTGCTATTTTTTAATTACACTAAGCAGGTCCCTGCTTCGAAGTCTTTATATTTGTTATTCTCACTGCTTGGAGGTTTCTGCCCATCCCCTCTGTCATCTTCAGATTTAATCTCTCATCTTCAAATTTCCCTTTTCAGTCTTCCCTGATGTGACATCCAGGCTCCAAGATGATGCCAGGGATAGATGCCGCCTTGTATCACGCTACGGCATAGTCCAATCCCACAGTGAATAGACTGGGTCATGTAACCAATAAGTTATGGAAGAAATGACAGACTGTGACCTCCAAGGCTTGGTTACAAAAGACATTGTGGCTTACATCTTGCGTTCTTGGGTCACTCACTCTGGGGGAAGCCAGCTGCCCTGTCCAAGGAGACATGAGCAGCTTTATGGAGAGGCCCATACGTTGAGGAACTGACACCTCCTGCCAATAGCCATGAGAGGAAGAGATCTCTGAAGTGGATTCTTCAGCCTATTCAAGCCTTCAGATGGCTGCAGCACAGTTGACATTTTGAATGCAAACTCATTAACGACTCCAACCAAGAACTATCCAGCTAAGCTACTAGTGAATTCTTGACTCACAAAAATTGTGAAATAATAGATGTTTGCCTTTTAAGCTGCTAAAGCCTGGGATAAATTGTTACTCAGAAAAAGATAGCTAAAGCAGCTTTTTTGTTGTTGTTGTTTAGTTGCTAAGTCGTGACTGAATTTTTGCAACCTCCACAGACTGTAGCCCGCCAGGCTCCTCTGGCCATGGGATTTCCTAGGCAAGAATAGTGGAGTGGGTGGTTATTTCCTTCTCCAGGGGATCTTCCTGACCCAGGGATCAAGCCCATGTTTTCTGCATTGGCAGACAGACTTTACTGCTGAGCCACCAGGGAAGCCCGCCAACAGTTCTGGCTCTCTCTTCCCAATGTTCTCTGTCCCCCTTACCTGGTATATTTTCTCTGCTATGCTTATTACCATTTAATAAACTATATATTTTACTTACTTATCTTTATTACTGATTCCCCTCCTACTCCTCACTGTAATGTTAAGCTCTAAGAGGATAGACGTTTTTGCCTGTTTTATTCACGGCTAATCTCCTGTACCAGGCGTACAGCCAGAACTCAGCAAATTTGTTTAAAAATGATAAATCTCACATGCCACTCTGTGATCATTTGGTTATGGCTACCTGAAGTCCTGTGTTAATAAAAATATGGTCTGAGTTGAGGAAGAAGGCTGCAATCAATTAGGGATGCCTGCTAAGTGTATAGAGTCCTGGTGGCAACATGCTCTCCCTGCATTTGCCATCCTTGCTCTACCCCTGCATCTGTTCATCAGGCACAGCGCATACCCAGTTAGCCAGTACCAATGATAACAACGTGCATGTTTCCTCAGTGCTTTCAGAGAAAGCAACTTGCTCTACAATTTAACATTCATAATGTTTAGGAAAATTATTTCTCTCCTAACTCTCCATACAAATGCCAAGATTCAGTCTGTCTGCTGGCTCTTGACTACTTCCTGGGGGAGGCAAAGAATAGCCTGCTACCATGATCTTTCAACAAACTCTACAAAAAACATAGGCTATAACCACGAAGAAATGAAAATTACATGACTTACTGTGGGGGAATTTTAGCCTTGAAAACTGTCCAACAACAGAATTCAGAGTTTATACAGGAGTTTGAGAGCAATTTTCAAAATGGATAAAATATTTATGTAGCCCACGAAAATACCACCAACTCTGTTATGAATCGGCGGATGGAATGCCATCTTCATGAAAACCACATCTGCAGCATTGCTTATGGACCTGATGAGCCTCTTTAACAACATTACTCTCCTATATTCATTCAAAAATATCTTCTAACCTCTTATCATGTTCTTGATATTGCTTTGTGTAAGGTGAATTAAACAGAGTCCCTGCCTCAAACATTTCACATTCTCTTCCTCAAGTAGCATGATTTTCTGACTGGCTCTGTTGACTCCAGTTAGATAGTCAGAACTCAAGGGTCTAAGAGATTACTATGTTTAGCATCAGCTCTTTGTTCCTTCTCACATGGAATGCAAGACATTAGTGTTGCATTAATGCACAGATGCAGGGCTAGAGCAAGGATGGCAAATACAAGGCGAACAGTGGCCACCACTACTCTTTACACACTTAGCAGGCATCACTAATTGACTGCAGCCTTCTTCCTACTAAACTCAGTGTCCTTCTCACATGGAATGTAAGACATTAGTGAAACTCACTCAGCCTGCCCATTTTTAGTTAGTTATCCTCAAATCCAGAACCTTTTTTCTTTCATGAGGCAGAATTTCAGTTTCATCTTCTTAAGTCCAAGTATCACTCTGAAAGGATTCTGGGTACTTTTAAGATAATGACTGTCCAGGTTCCTTCTGGGAAGAGGAGAGAAGTCTGGTGTGGGAGGCATCGTGGACACTAGGTCTGGTCAAGACCCATCAGCCAGATTGCACCTTGCATGCAACACAGGCATGTGAGGTAGGTCTGGGTAGAGGGTGTGGGTAATGTAATGGATTTCCAACTTATTGGCCATAAGATAACTTTGGAAGATCCAAGCGGAAAGACCTGTTAGGTAGTAAAAAATACAGCCAATAAACCAGTCACTCAGCAGTCCATCATCGTATTGGTGATAGCTGACATGCAAGGACTACAGAACAAGAGGATTAAGGATCCTCAAGGGATCCTAGGGCACATCAACATTTTACATACCTTATCTCATTTGATCCTTACTGTAACCACTGTGGTAGGGAGAATGGAGATTGTTTTGATCATATTTTATAGATAAGAGGTGAGAAGCTCTGAAAGATTGGGTTTCGCTCAAGATCTCATGGAGCAAAGTCAAGAAAAGGCCTTGTGGGGCCCCTTCTGCAACATCATGACTCTGTGACATGGCCTTCCAGAGAGAAAGTATTAGTATTATTGAAATTATGTAGTTTTTGCACTTTTGATGATCACTCCGGCCATTCCCTCCATATATATGGGAAAGCAAGAAAAGGTTGCAACAGTTTGATTTCCTTTACATGCTGCACATGGAACACAGGACTAGAGTCAAAGCATCTTAGATGATTCCCATCTCCCTGCCTGTGGCTGACTGCCTTTCATCTCCAAACATATCTCTTTTTTTCCACTAAAATGAGCCAAAGAAATGTAGCTGGAACTCTGATAACTTTTATATTTTTTTGTAACACAGTGGTTTAGACAAAGATGAACAGATTTAAACAAAACAAGTTAAAACTAATTTCTTCTTTGCAAATGCCAAACTTCACCTTTATGTGCCTTGAAATTCCTTGGCAAAACACTGAATTCTGGGGAATCTGAGTTTACTTGAGGAATGTTAGGAGGAAGCAGGCTACCTACCCTCCCAGCTCATTGTTAGATTTAGCCATGAGAGGGTTTGCTCTGATTTGCTTGAGGTGCTGTAACTATGAGACACAGTGATGGTTTGAAACCCTCCCTTGTCTACCTGCCGGAAGGAGTAGGGTGTTAGCTTGGCTCTGTTATAGAGCAACAACCAGGCAGTGCAAAAGCAGGTGCTGAGTTACAGTGCTTTCTGAGAACAGCATGAGCTTATCCCATCCTCCCAAACTCTGCTAACAAATCTCCAGGAACTTTACAGAAACAAGAAAAGCCTCGGAATGTTCAGTGGGCTGGGTCTTCTTGATGGGGCAATTCCCATGGAAGTGTGATTTAAAAAAGAAATGGACCTCACGAGCAGAGTAATAAGAACTGTTCTTACCATTACATCAAGCAATTTATCTGGGCACTGTGCTAGCAATGTTATTACATCATTTCATTGAATATTTGCATTACTCTAGTAGGAAGTATCATTTCCTCCATTTTACAGATGAATAAACTGATTCTCAGAGATATCATATAGCTTGCTAAGGATCACAAAGATGCTAGGAGGTGGGGCAATGAGTGCCTGACTCCAGTATCAGAAGTATGATAAGACACCTCTTCCACCCAGGTAGGGACTTTGTCCCTTGGGTAGGGAGTTTATTCCTCATCTACCTGGCTGTTTTCTGGGTCACCCTTCCTGGACAGAGGTCACACAGTCCTTGATCATACCATGGTGCTATGAGGCTGAAGGTCGAGCAACAAACGGAGGCAGGGTTGCCAAATTTAGCAAACAAAAAAACAAGACGCTCAGTTAGGACTGAATTTCAGATAAACAAAAACAAATATTGCATGGCACATAGCTATACTAAAGTTTTTGGGTGGTTCATTTGAAATTCAAGTTTAACTGGGTGCCCTGTGCTGAGTTTGGTAATATCCGATGGGAGGAGACCATTCCAGGCTTCAACCAGCACAGTGCTGACTCTGTACTCCTTCCCAAGCTGGTTCTTCAAGCAAACATTCTTCTCCCAAATTCCCCAAATCTCCAGAGACTCAGCCCGCTTTTCTCTCTTTTTATGGGTCCCTCTGCCCAGTCTTTGGAAAGACTATGGAAAATTCTGAGAGATGGGAATACCAGACCACCTGACCTGCCTCTTGAGAAATATGTATGCAGGTCAGGAAGCAACAGTTAGAACCGGACATGGAACAACAGACTGGTTCCGAATAGGAAAAGGAGTACGTCAAGGCTGTATATTGTCACCCTGCTTATTTAACTTCTATGCAGAGTACATCATGAGAAATGCTGGGCTGGAAGAAGCACAAGCTGGAATCAAGATTGCCGGGAGAAATATCAATCACCTCAGATATGCTGAGGCCTGGTGTGCTGCAATTCATGGGGTTGCAAAGAGTTGGACACGACTGAGTGACTGAACTGAACTGCCCAGTCTTGGAGCTTCCCTAATGGCTCATTAGGTTAAGAATCCACTTGCAATGCAAGAGACATAGGAGATGTGAGTTTGATCCCTAGGTTAGGAATATCTCCTGGAGGAGGAAATGACAACCCGCTCCAGTATTCTTGCCTGGAGAATCCCATGGACAGAGGACCCTGGCAGGCTAGAGTCCAGGGGATTGCAAAGAGCTGGAAATGACTGAAGCAACTGAGCCCTTGCTGCCCAGTCCCAAAGGAAAAAAGTTACCTAGAGTTCTCATGGTTCCCAGCTTCCTTTTGCTGGTCCTCAAGATAAACATACATGCCCTCTCTTTTTTATGGGTGTTTCATCTAACCATTACAAGAACATGGACAGGGGTGGTAATAGGATTAACAAACACGGAGACATCATGATGCTTCCAAAATGATTACAAAGCTCCGTTGGTATTTATTTCCTGCTTTCTCTGCAGCAGCCCTCCCCCCAACTCTTTCTTAGCGGGTTCTAGAAGTCGCCTCATAGTGGTGTTGGAAATCTCTCAGCCCCCCAGCCTCCAGGCTGTATCCTTTCATTTGAAGGGTGAAGCTCATTCATCTATCACCTCCCTCCCCTGCCCCTTAACCTGAAAAGGGCCACGTTCGGCCTTTGGCCCACATCACTGCACTGAATGGAACTGTAGCCAGAGGGCAGAGGTGCCTACTGCACTGACCCGCCTTCACACTTGAAAATCAGCTGTCTCAGCTGTTCTCTACCTTACTGAGTCCTTCCCTCATGGCTCAGATGGTAAAGAATCCGCCTGCAATGCGGGAGTCCTGGGTTTGATCCCTGGGTCAGGTAGATCCCCTGGAGGAGTGAATGGCTACACACTCCAGTATTCTTACCTGGGAAATCCCATGGACAGAGGAGCCTGGTGGGCTACAGTCCATGGGGTTGCNTCCGCCTGCAATGCGGGAGTCCTGGGTTTGATCCCTGGGTCAGGTAGATCCCCTGGAGGAGTGAATGGCTACACACTCCAGTATTCTTACCTGGGAAATCCCATGGACAGAGGAGCCTGGTGGGCTACAGTCCATGGGGTTGCAAAGAGTTGGACGCAAATAAGCAACTTCCATTTTCAATTTTCTCTTTAAATCTGGGCAACAGCAAACATGCTCTGCCTTTAAACTTTGCCCTGTGCACCTTCATGAGCCTGGCTTCCAGGACAGCCGGTCTCATTAATACAACGGTTCTGCTTCTCTTGATTTCTCCTGCTCTGGCTCCTCACACTGCTGCCCAGCTGCCGTTACCCAGCTGCCTGCTGGCTGACCCTGGACCGCAGAGGGGGGAGTGAGGGGTGAAGGGCGATTGTACGATGATTAAAAATTAACTAAGAAAACTAGCTGGATTTCCCTGGTATTCCACTGGTTAAGAGTCGGCTTGTCAGTGCAGGGGACACGGGTTGGATCTCTGGTCTGGGACGACCCCACACGCGGAGGGATGACTAAGTCCATGCGCCACAAGCACTTAAGCTAGGCACCGAGAGCCCAGGCTCTGCAGCAGGAGAAGCCACCGCGATGGGAAGCCTGAGCGCCGCCACTGGAGAGCAGCCCCGCTCACCACAGCTGGGGAAAGCCCGCCATGGCAGTGAGAACCTAGCGGGGGGCAAGGTGAAGGGAGGTGAAGGTCGCCGGTGGTGTCCAGTGCTTTGTGACCCCGTGGACCATACAACCCATGGAATTCTCCAGGCCAGAATACTGGAGTGGGTAGCCTTTCCTCCTCCAGGGGATCTTCCTAACCCAGGGATGGAACCCAGGTCTCCGCATTGCAGGCGAATTCTTTACCCACTGAGCCACAAGGGAAGCCCAAGAATCCTGGAGTGGGTAGCGTATCCCTTCTCCAGCGGATCTTCCTGACCCAGGGATCTAACCGGGGTCTCCCTCATTGTAGGCGGATCCTTTGCCAATTGAGCTATCAGAGAAGCCAAACCTAGCGCAGCCAATAATAATAATAACATACAAAACAAATAATTAGCTGACCTTAAATTTTTCTCCTTCTCATGCTTCTGGCTTCTCTTTAAACTCGAAAGACTCAGAGCCACTAGGCCCTCATTCCTGCACATTCCATGGTGTCTGCAAGTCCGGATCCCCACCTGCCTCCTCTAGTTTCCTACCAGGCCCTGTTGGGATTGACAGCCAGCCCCTCACTGGAGAATACAGGCCTTCCTACGAGAAAGGCAGACGTGAATGGACTCCAGATAAACATATTATATAAGTAATATACTTATATTACTATAAATTACAGTGTTTAAAAAATGGATAGTTGAAACAGCTCTACAGGAAATCATTTATTTTTGCTTATGGCTGTATATGCCAATCTGAGGAATACTGAAACATATACATATGGTTATGCTGATGATTCTTACAGGTTGAAAACTGATTTGATTTAGTACTGTAAAATATATAGACATAGTAAAATTGTGTCGTATTAAATTTAGAGGAAATGTTTACTGTTAAATAACCATAAATCTGCTTATTGAATTTAGCTCAAAGTACTTTTAATGTGGTTGCAAATGGACCAACAACCTACCAATTCTACAGAATCCAGTGTCTCTTCACTTTTGCCAATATATGAGTGTACAGGCAAGACACGTGGACAAATGAACAGAATGTGAAACTTACTCTCCATCTGCTAAGACTCAGAAGAAAGGCACGTGTTTACTAGAATCTGGGTTAAAATACCACAAGCGAAGATAATACTGGCTCTCCTCAATACTCCTAGAAGCAGACTTTTGAGAAAAGTATTGCTTGTCCTTAGAGTTAAGGAGCTGAATCAACATTTGATATTATTGATTATTTTACCTTAAAAGCTATCCTATTGAATAATTTAAGAAATAGCTTTTCTTTCACACCTTTTATAATCACTTTGGGAAATAAAATTCCCTAATATATTTATCACAGAAAGATACATGAAATATCAACATGTCCATCAAGTAATTATTACATTCATCACATTATAAAATACATCTTAATGCAGAAAACTTTTTCTTTCTTCTTATTTTTGTCAGAAAAATCAGAGAATTTTTGTTCCATTTAACCAAATTTGGCTCGTGTACTTAGAAGCAAACCACAAAACTATGGAGTCACATATTTTTAGATTTCAAAGTGTCTTGGTTCCATGAGGGATACAGTTTAATCTTTTTACATCATCAGAGTTAATTGGAGGAAATGCAGAACAATATTAGCTCACAGAGAGGGTGCTGGAAGCAGGTTGCACCTGGCAGAACATATGTCTAAATTTTGTCTGAATTTGCACATGAAGAAGCTGAGACCAAAGAGGGGAAATGATCAGGACAGTCTCCTGGCTGGTGAGTAGAAAGGAGGAAGGGAGAGAGGGAGGGAAGAAGGGAGGAAGGAAGGAAGGACCTGGGGCAAGATCTTCTGGTTTAGTGTTCTTTCCAGCATTGTCTCCTTAGAAGGTGCAAAATGACTGTGAGGATCCTCTGTATAAGAAGTCCAGAGGGTGCATTAAAATATTTTCATGAAAATGATGAAATAGGCAATGTTTTTACTTAAAGAAAAATATATCCATATATATGACTAGGAGAATATATACCCTGATGTTGATGTTTGGCAGAAATCAACACAATATTGTAAAGCAATTATCCTTCAATTAAAAATAAATTTAATTATAAAAAAAGAAGAATATATACCCTGATGTTAGCTGTAGTCAATATTAACACTAGAATATAAACAACATGAGAACAGAGTTTTGTCTTTTTGCTCACTGCTGTCTTCGTGGCACCCATAACGATTTAGGGCACAGGTGTTGAGCCTGTCAGGCTACAGTCCATGGGGTCAAAAGAGTCGGACACGACTTTGCGACTAAACAGAGAGGAGAGAGCTGTTTGATAAATAAGGTGGCTATGTATGCTGGTTAGCTCAGGACAGCCCCATTTATGCCTACTGTCTAGAGTTGACCCCTTAGTGCTTCTTTCTAAAGTGTCACTCTAAATATCACTAAGTAATATAAATATATTTTTGAATAAGTGATTTATGAAAGACGGAAATATGGATTTGTTATTTTCTTCTATTGGTTTATCTGTATTTTCTAAACATTGTATAATGAACATGTATATTTGTGTAACAGGAAAAACAGATTTTTCTTTAGATTAAAAAAATTTGACTTGATCAAACCAGCTTCAACTGTTCAAACACTTAATTATATGAATCATCATGATAATAGAATAAATATTATAATAAACCTCCAGAACAGAATAAAAACATAGGCATAAAGTTAAAATACTCTGAAACACTGGAACAAAACTGAAAATTACAATTTTTTTAAACTGCCATCACAGCAGAGTATGGTTTTCCAATCAAGCCATTTCTATGTAAAACTATTTGGCCCTATAATTGATAAGAGGTTCTTTAAATGCATTCATTTGTTTAGGTTCTGAAAAATAATGTTTTGTTATTTTTTTTCCCCAGGATGTTTTGTAACTATACAGTATTAAGAATTCCCACTCACCTCCATTTTCATGAAAAGGTACTCATTCATAAAAATGTACTGGATAGTTTCAAGAAAACCATGTTAACTCTTTCTTATTCTATCCAACCGAGGAGATAAAGATTTTTCAAAAAACAATAAACTTGATACTGGGTGGGGAGTAGAAAAGAACAGGGGATGGTGAATGCTGAGGAAAATAAAAGAGGGAAAGAGGAAGAGCCCACCCCACCCACTTACAACAGAGAAACTAAACACAACAGGGGCGTAGGAGCTGCAGGTCTCCTCACAGCAAGAAAGATGCCTCTGAGCACCTATGCCCACAACAGTCTTTCCTTCCTGACACTCCCACTTCTTGGCTCCCAGGGTACCATACTCGGACTCTACAGCCCTTCACACCGGGCTTCTCTTTCACCGTCCTTGGGGCTCAGTCCTTAGTATTCTGCTGTGGTTCCCTTCAAGGCACCTCCCTCACTGCAGTGACGGCCTCCCACTATATCAAGAAATCTCCATCTCATCGAGCTTCCCCCTAAGAGCCCCACAAGTTCACTGGCTTTCCGATTCCTTTCCTTGAGATGCACTGCCATCTCTGAAATATAAATGAACAAGCAACTACTATGTGCAAACTGCCGTGGGGATGCATTTTAATCTTTTTACATCATCAGACTTAATTGGAAGAAAGGGAGAATAATATCGGCTCACAGAGAGGGAGCTGGAGGTGGACCCCACCTGGGCAGAATGTATGTGCATGGGACCTATTTACTGCTTTCATCACTTGCCTTCATGGGACGGAGCCACATCTGGATCCCATTACAATTATGAAAGGTGCAGGCTTCATGCTTGCTCCAAAGCCCAGCTCTGATTTCACAACCAGCCTGGAGAAGCAGGAGGCAAGTAAATACTTCCTGTTCCATTTGTAATCAACATGCACTTGACATCAATAAACTGGGATAATTATATTATCATTACCATCATTATTATTGGACACAATTGAGGAGATATTAATAGAGGTTTCTGCAGGATCCCCTTGGGATAGATAGGACTAACATTGGAGTAGAGGATGAAGGGGGTGCCATTTGTCTCTTTCCTTAACCAAGGAGATGAGACAATTCTTCAGATGCTCTCAAAAGATTTGACCAATGGAATAGTAATTGATCACTTCCATTGTTTCTTCCAAAATGACAAGATCTCTAGGCCTTGAACATTTTATGAGACCCTAGAATATTAAAGATAGGCAAGTCCAGTCTCTCTCTCCCTCTCTTTATTTTATCTTATATTTGCTGTTGAGGAAATGGAAGCCAACAGATTCGTGAGCATGTTACTTTGTGGAACTCAAACTAGAACCCTGCCTGTCCACTTCCTTAAGAACAGTTTAACCAGGGGTCCTTCACTTTCAAAGGGCAATTTCCTAACCAGGAATTAGGCTTTCTAATGGCTCAAGGGTCTTCACTTTAGCCCTTAGGCTTTCTATAGTCCATTATCTAATGTAATATAAATATTTGGAAAACAGCTACTTGGCCTCTCCCCTGAAGACAAAATTGGGAGGAGTGAACTTTACAGCAGATTAGTTCTGCTATAAACCTTCTGGGTCGTGTAGGCTGTTAGACATTGGCAAGAATTGTGGAGAGACTTTTCTCTTTTGGGAAAAAACCTCTATATTGGAGATTTATATATAGTTCCTTCTTTTTTTGGATGGTTTCTTTATCATCAGATGAAATCCAAGGGAGTAGGGATGGTGGTGGAGAGAGACAAGCAGATAATTTTGTGTTCTCCATTATTTTGCATGATATCATGCCTACAATCCTGCTGTGTTTTGGAAATTATTCATTAGAACAGTCAGTAAGTCACCTAGTTAGTGAAAGTACCTGGTATGTCCTCACTCACAAATGTGCATAAGTGTACACACACACACACACTACTTTCTCATCTTCATTACTTTTTGCTCCATCACCAAAAATGTACAAAGAGAAACAAAACCACCCAGGATGCGTATATACACAGCGGTCCCAGTGAGTGAATGGGAACCACGCAATGGGATCCTCCCCGACTATGTCTCCAGCCCTTGGAGTCTCAATTAATAAACACTGTTGATACTAAAATTATTTTAATTGTCATTTTATAATATGTAAATAATAAATAAATATTTACCCACAAGTGCCTCTTAAATCACTTCTTCAATGAACATTTTTAAAGAGATAAATTATGGGACATATCTTAGCAGCAATCACCAATCATCTCACAGGGACCCTTTTTAAAGGCAGCTCTTCTGTAAAGAAAAAGGTACAATGGAGCCCATCCAGGGTAGCTGTTTTGAAGAACTGGCTGGGCAAATGCAGAGAGGTGTCCTCCTCCAAATTTGGCTCTGGCTTATTTCCTTCAATTTGCTCACCTTTCTTGTATGAAATGACCTGATTTTTCTCAACCTCTTGATGATTTATTGTAAATAAGGGTTATTTATAAGAAATCTTCCTGTAGGAATAGCAGAATTATTAATGGCTTCCCAGGAGGCCAGTTGAGCACTGTAACACCCCTTCCTCCAATTCAGGGCAGAAATGAGAAAATAAAACCTCATTTAACTGTTTATTCAACCAAAACAAACCTAACTCCAGGGCTTGCCAAGATTTTACTGTGCCAGAGGCAAGGGGGCGAGAAACCAGAACGGGAATGGAGGAAAGGTCTGCAAAGCACGGGCAAGTCAGGGAGGAAAACAGCTCACACAGCATGAGTTTCCTGCCTCCTCAGACCCTGATTATGAAATGTGAGCTGCTGCACTCCCGGCATATGGAGCCAGGATACAGAACGGACGGAAAACGAGAAAGCTTCAAGCCATTTCCTGACTTCTCCAGTGTGTTCTCACCTTTTACCAGTTGGGCCCCAGACTGGACAGGTGCAGACAACATTTCCCTCCCACTGCGTTCTCATTCTCCAGTTTTTGTTCCTGGGAGTTCAGAGGGGCTGTGTGTTGGAAGGGACCTCTAAGGGTCATGCAGTTAATCCTGCTGCCTTCAGACAACAACGGCTCACTGGTGAAGACCACATACTTTATTCTGAAATATTCCACTATCCCTGTTGGTCATCTGCTTCAAGGCTGAACCATTCTATTTCCAAAATACTTTCTACTTAGAAGTAAGGGAGAAGGGAGAACTTTGTGAAAAACAAATTCTGTTTTATAGTCCTTCCCCAGGTCTGAAAATGACTTCTTGAGGTCCCACAACTTTTAACCAGCGTGACTGAAGCCAGAAACCAGGTCATGTGATTCTCAGAACAATTCTCTATGTCATCAAAGTATTGAAAAGTGGATAGAAGGTTAAAATGCACAGGGGGTACAGAGAACAAGTTTCAAGTTTCAAAATACTAACTGAGAAGGGAGGCACATTCCATGAAAGGCCGTTCAAGAACCAAGAGAGGCTCTTGATTTACTTAATTTCAAGAGAAGGTACATGACTGTGTTTACAGGGTAAGAAAGTGGGGACAGTGAAGAGGGTGAGGCAGAATAAATAGGATGAAATTTTAAATAGAGGAAGTGATAAAGCAAGAACCTGGAGGAGGTAGGAAGGTTTGTGGTACCCAATTCAGGTGGAGAAATTAACCCTGAATGTCAGAAGGACATTGCCTCCTCTGAGACTGAAGGAAAGAGGTGAAGGTGGTGGTGGATGCACAGAGATTCCAGATGGAAATACAGAGAACCTACCTGTATTTGACAAAGTTCAAAGTCATCTGCTAAATGAGAGGGGCAAGGCTTAGTCAGAAGTTTGAGGAAGGCAGTGAGGATTTTAGTGGCCACTGTAGGAATGGGAGAGAGCATTACTAGGGGATGAGAAGCTTTGCAGAGCAGAGGGTAAGGCAGTAAATGAGAAGTAACTTCCAGTCAAAGCCAAGAGGTGTCTTTCTAGCATCACTCAGAAGCTCAGGTTCAGGAAGGGAATCCAGGCTGTGGGGATAACCCAGAGTTGGAGGTCTGCTGAACAGAGTGCTGAAGGATCAGGTGCAGAAGTTGAAGTTGCTCATAATAATGACTAGGGGAGGAAGAAACCGCTAGAAGGAGATTGGAGGATGGGGATGGGGAGAAATGCAGGAGCAGGAAGCTGGATGTAAAGAACAAGGTGAAGAGTCAAAGGCCTGGAAGTGTGGATGCTGGTATCAGAAACTGAGATCTCAGAGGGAGAACAGTCGACCAGGCAGAAAAGTGGCTTTGAAAATGGGTAGCTAGAGATGAGAATAACATGAGACCAAAGGATCATACTCTGTTCTTTGGGTAGGGAAACTGGGGACCCTTCTCAGATACTCATTTGGTGGTGGTGGGGAACATGATGCCCTGACTCCTTATTCCTCTTTTCTGTCCATAATTCAAACTCAAAACTTCTATCATTAATATTATCCTGAAGGTCCTAAGAAATAAGCTGACAGTTAACACAGCTACTGCAAGTACTATATTTACTGTATTCCTGGATTAGCTCTGCATGGAGTGTTGACCCAGGCCCCATCCAACCATACTAGACTGAGACTTTTCCAGCCAACTTTCTTTTCTGACAGAGGCACTGATGAAGTTTCTTTGTTTGGTCAAACTTTAGTCAGGCTCCTGAACATTCTCGTAGGGGCATCTGTGCACTTTCTTACAAAATCCAGTTCTAGTAAGAATCATGCTAAGTCAATAACCAGAACCTCCCACCCTCGATATCTGCTCAAGTTCCACATTCTCCACCCTCTCCCAGGTGTCTGACCACCCTGGCCTGTCTTCAGCAAGAATCCTGTTAGGTCAGTTTAGTCAGAATCCCCGTAACTCCTGATGTTTCCTCTTAGTCATCTCCCATCCAGACACTGCTACATTGTTCCTTGGCTATAAATTCCCACTTGCCTGTGCAATGTTCAGAGTTGAGCCTGGTTCAAGTCTGGGGTCTTCTATCCCCTATTGCAACAGTCCTAAATAAAATCTGTTTTTACCACTTTAACTACTGTCCAGCTCTGGATTTTCTTTGTAGCACTAAGGGGTTTTGAAGAATCTTCTTGATTTTAACTTTGAAAGCTTAGGGGTATGAATCAAAGAGTCGTAGCATCTCTTAATGACTATTATCTGTCATTTAACTGTCTGTAATTTAATGTCAGTTTTTTGGAACCCATTTGTGTTTTCAGCATGTACACATCCTGGGATAATGTGTTATATAAATTTATCATTCATTCATAAAGTAATAGTTTCTTACTTGCCCTCAATTTGTCCTTTAAAGCATCAAAAGATAAAATGTTTGGATTCATCTACTTTATAACTTTAGAGATTGTTTTTTCCCCAGCCTTTGTAAGGTTGAGTTCTAATCTGTTTGTTCATATCTAGTCCCACTTCCTTCACCATATATCCTTCTCTAAGAGTCTTGTTGGTCAAGATAGTGATGACTATTTGATTAGCTTTACAGCTTTCAAAGTGCTGTCTCATAACTCATCTCATTTGATCCCCACTGTAATCATAAGAGTAGGGAAGAACATCTTTCCCATCACACAAATCAGAGAGAGGTTGACTTGTCCAAGGACATACTGGGGTTATCACTCCAAATTCTGGGCTTTCTCCCTACCAGAGGCAATATAGGAGTATGACTTTTCAGGTTCTACGTTTAAATCTTCACCTGTCACTTTCTATGAACTTGACAAATTATTTAATTTCTGCAAGTCTGAATATTTTTGTAATTAAAACCAAGATAGATGTTCTTATCCTGAAAGACTGTCAAGTGGAATAAATGAGATAATATCTATGAGCACTCAGCCTATCGTAACTACAATTCCAAATGCTTTATGTCTTTCTTGAGAATAAAATTCCTGGTCCTTTTCCTGAATCATAACGGAGATCTTGACATTCATAATTTATAATTATAGTTTGGAAATTTCTTCCATTATTACACTGCTTAATACTTTGCCAGACATAAACTCATATGTTATTGAAACAGTCCCACAACAGCAGAATACACATTCTTTCTAAGTGCATATGGAACATTCACCAATATAGACCATATTTTATGAATCAAGTTTCAATCAGTTTGAAAGGATTAAAGTCATACAAATAAGTGGCTTTGAAAATGGGTAGCTAGAGATGAGAATAACATGAGACCAAAGGATCATACTCTGTTCTTTGGGTAGGGAAACTGGGGACCCTTCTCAGATACTCATTTGGTGGTGGTGGGGAACATGATGCCCTGACTCCTTATTCCTCTTTTCTGTCCATAATTCAAACTCAAAACTTCTATCATTAATATTATCCTGAAGGTCCTAAGAAATAAGCTGACAGTTAACACAGCTACTGCAAGTACTATATTTACTGTATTCCTGGATTAGCTCTGCATGGAGTGTTGACCCAGGCCCCATCCAACCATACTAGACTGAGACTTTTCCAGCCAACTTTCTTTTCTGACAGAGGCACTGACGAAGTTTCTTTGTTTGGTCAAACTTTAGTCAGGCTCCTGAACATTCTCGTAGGGGCATCTGTGCACTTTCTTACAAAATCCAGTTCTAGTAAGAATCATGCTAAGTCAATAACCAGAACCTCCCACCCTCGATATCTGCTCAAGTTCCACATTCTCCACCCTCTCCCAGGTGTCTGACCACCCTGGCCTGTCTTCAGCAAGAATCCTGTTAGGTCAGTTTAGTCAGAATCCCCTAACTCCTGATGTTTCCTCTTAGTCATCTCCCATCCAGACACTGCTACACTGTTCCTTGGCTATAAATTCCCACTTGCCTGTGCAATGTTCAGAGTTGAGCCTGGTTCAAGTCTGGGGTCTTCTATCCCCTATTGCAACAGTCCTAAATAAAATCTGTTTTTACCACTTTAACTACTGTCCAGCTCTGGATTTTCTTTGTAGCACTAAGGGGTTTTGAAGAATCTTCTTGATTTTAACTTTGAAAGCTTAGGGGTATGAATCAAAGAGTCGTAGCATCTCTTAATGACTATTATCTGTCATTTAACTGTCTGTAATTTAATGTCAGTTTTTTGGAACCCATTTGTGTTTTCAGCATGTACACATCCTGGGATAATGTGTTATATAAATTTATCATTCATTCATAAAGTAATAGTTTCTTACTTGCCCTCAATTTGTCCTTTAAAGCATCAAAAGATAAAATGTTTGGATTCATCTACTTTATAACTTTAGAGATTGTTTTTTCCCCAGCCTTTGTAAGGTTGAGTTCTAATCTGTTTGTTCATATCTAGTCCCACTTCCTTCACCATATATCCTTCTCTAAGAGTCTTGTTGGTCAAGATAGTGATGACTATTTGATTAGCTTTACAGCTTTCAAAGTGCTGTCTCATAACTCATCTCATTTGATCCCCACTGTAATCATAAGAGTAGGGAAGAACATCTTTCCCATCACACAAATCAGAGAGAGGTTGACTTGTCCAAGGACATACTGGGGTTATCACTCCAAATTCTGGGCTTTCTCCCTACCAGAGGCAATATAGGAGTATGACTTTTCAGGTTCTACGTTTAAATCTTCACCTGTCACTTTCTATGAACTTGACAAATTATTTAATTTCTGCAAGTCTGAATATTTTTGTAATTAAAACCAAGATAGATGTTCTTATCCTGAAAGACTGTCAAGTGGAATAAATGAGATAATATCTATGAGCACTCAGCCTATCGTAACTACAATTCCAAATGCTTTATGTCTTTCTTGAGAATAAAATTCCTGGTCCTTTTCCTGAATCATAACGGAGATCTTGACATTCATAATTTATAATTATAGTTTGGAAATTTCTTCCATTATTACACTGCTTAATACTTTGCCAGACATAAACTCATATGTTATTGAAACAGTCCCACAACAGCAGAATACACATTCTTTCTAAGTGCATATGGAACATTCACCAATATAGACCATATTTTATGAATCAAGTTTCAATCAGTTTGAAAGGATTAAAGTCATACAAAATTTATCCACTGACCACAATGAAATTAATGAGAAATAACAAATATTTATTCCTATAAATCAATATTTATAGGAAAATTTGCATGCTAATATTATAAGCTAATATTCATATACTGTTAGAAAAAAAGGTCTCAAACAAATGACCTAAACTTCTATATTAAGAAACTAAAAATAATAAAGAATAGAAATCAATTAAACAGAAAAGAGAAAAATCATAGAGAAAATCAGTAAAGTAAAAACTGGTTCCTTAAGATCAATAAAATTACTAAATGTCTACTCTGATTGATTAAAATAAAAACATTATGTCATAGAATATCAGGAATGAAGAAATTAAGAGTCATAGGAATGAAGGAGGTATCATCACTACTGGTATTAAAGACATTGTAAGGCTGAAACTCCAGTACTTTGGCCACCTCATGCGAAGAGTTGACTCATTGGAAAAGACTTTGATGCTGGGAGGGACTGGGGGCAGGAGGAGAAGGGGACGACCAAGGATGAGATGGCTGGATGGCATCACTGACTCGATGGACGTGAGTCTGACTGAACTCCGGGAGTTGGTGATGGACAGGGAGGCCTGGCGTGCTGCGATTCATGGGGTCGCAAAGAGTCAGACACAGTTGAGCAACTGAAATGAACTGAACTGAACTGAAGGATAGGAAGATAACTTGAACAAATTTACATTAATACATTTAACAACTTCGATGAAATGGAAAATTTTCTTGAAGAACACAACCAAAGCTCACTTGAGAAGTAGAGGGCTTGGAAATCCCAATATGTACATTAAAGAGGCAGAATCTGAGGTTATAAAGCTTTCTATCACAGGAACAGACAAATACATCAAGTCCCAGATGGGTTTACCACTGAATTCTATGAAATATGTAAGGATGAAATAGTACAAATTCTATGTATGTTTTTCAAGAAAATTGAAGTGGAGGGACCATTTTCCAACTTAATCTATTAGAACAGCATTATTGTGATGTGAAAGCTAGATAAAGGCATTGAAAAATTATAGACTAAACTCATAAACACAGATGTAAAATCGTTAACAAAATTTTAACAGATCAAATCCAAGAAAAAAAATAATGCATCATGAATAAAATGAGGTTTATTTTAAGAATGCAAGACTGGTTTAAAATTTAAAAATCAATGTAATTAAGCATAGTAACAGAGTAAAAAAGAAAAATATGATCATGTCAAAAGGTCAAAAAATGGACAAAATACAATATTCATTTATGATTAAATAAAAACTACCAGAAAACTAGGAACAGAAGGTAACTTATTCCACCTGATGAACACCATTGATGGAAAACCAACAGCCAATAACTTACTTAATAGTAAAAGAATGCTTTCCCCCTAAGATTAGGAACAAGGCGTGTATATCTGCTTCTAACACCTCATTCAAATTGTCCTGGAGGTGCCATAAGGCAAGAAAATAAATAAAAGGCATCTAGATACAAAACTGTCTTTATTTTAAGATGACATAATTGTTTTCTTAGAAGATGCTAAGAAAGTTTTTAAAAGCCAGGAGAGCTAATAAGGGGGCTTTATAGTAGTATAAAACACATGAACTATTTATGTATAAATCTTACAAAATATGTGTAATATTTATACTACAAACATACCAAAAAAAGTTATAAAACATATCAAAAAAGAACTATGAAATACTGATGAAGAAAATAAAAGATCTAAAAAATTGGAGAGATGGTAATATGATATTCTTGGATTAGATGTTAAGTTACTACAGATAAATCTATAGGTTCAATATAATTCTTCAATTTGAGTCTGAATCTCGCAATAAGGAGTTCATGATCTGATCTGAGACACAGTCAGCTCCTGGCCTTGTTTTTGTTGACTGTATACAGCTTCTCCCTTCTCCATCTTCAGCTGCAAAGAATATAATCAACCCAATTTCAATATTGACTATCTGCCGATTTCCAGGTATAGAGTCATCTCTTATATTGTTGGAAGAGGGTGTTTGCTATGACCAGAGTGTTCTCTTGGCAAAATTCTGTTAGTCTTTGCCCTGCTTCGTTGTACTCCAAGGCCAAAGTTGCCTGTTACTCCAGGTATCTCTTGACTCCCTGCTTTTGCATTCCAGTCTGCTATGATGAAAAGAACATCTTTTTTTTTTTTTTTTTTGGTGTTAGTTCTAGAAGGTCTTGCAGATCATCATAGAACTGATCAACTTCAGCTTCTTCAGCATTAGTGGTTGGGGCATAGCCTTGGATTCCTGTGATATTGAATGGTTTGCCTTGGAATCGAACAGAGATCATTCTGTCATTGTTTGAGACTGCATTTTTGACTCTTGTTGACTATGAGGGCTACTCCATTTCTTCTAAGGGATTCTTTTCCACAGTGGTAGATATAATGGTCATCTGAATTTAAATCAACTCATCTCACACTCTAGCAAAGTAATGATCAAAATTCTCCAAGCTAGGCTTCAACAATACATGAATTGAGAACGTCCAGATGTTCAAACTGAATTTAGAAAAGGCAGAGGAACCAGAGATCAAATTGCCAACATCCATCGGATCATAGAAAAAGCAAGAGAATTACAGAAAACATCTACTTCTGCTTTATTGACTACGCCAAAGCCTTTGACTGTGTGGATCACAAAAAATTGTGGAAAATTCTTCAAGAGACGGGAACATCAGACCACCTTATCTGAGAAATCTGTATGCAGGTCAAGAAGCAACAAAACTGATCATGGAACAATGGACTGGTTCCAAATTGGGAAAGGAGTCTGACAAGGCTGTATATTGTCACTCTGCTTATTTAACTTTTATGCAGAGTCTATCATGAGAAACGCCAGGCTGGATGAAGCACAAGCTGGGATCAAGATGACTGGGAGAAATATCAATAACCACAGATATGCAGATGATACCACTTTATTGCAGAAAGAGAAGAGGAACTTGATGAAAGTGAAAGAGGACAGTGAAAAAGTTGGCTTAAAGCTCAACATTCTAAAAACAAAGATCATGGAATCTGGTCCCATCACTTCATGGCAAATAGATGGGGAAACAATGGAAACAGTGACAGACTTTATTTTCTTGGGCTCCAAAATCACTGCAGATGGTGATTGCAGCCATGAAATTAAAAGATGCTTGCTCCTTGGAAGAAAAGCTATGACAAAGAAGAAGAAGGGATACTTTTGAATTGTGGTGCTGGGGAAGACTCTCTAGAGTCTCTTGGACTGCAAGGAGATCAATCCAGTCAATCCTAAAGGAAATCAGTCCTAAATATTCATTGGAAGGACTGATGCTGAAGCTGAAACTCTAATACTTTGGTCACCTGATGCGAAGAACTGAGTCATTGGAAAAGACCCTGATGCTGGGAAAGACTGAAGGCNGAAGACTCTTTAGAGTCTCTTGGACTGCAAGGAGATCAATCCAGTCAATCCTAAAGGAAATCAGTCCTAAATATTCATTGGAAGGACTGATGCTGAAGCTGAAACTCTAATACTTTGGTCACCTGATGCGAAGAACTGAGTCATTGGAAAAGACCCTGATGCTGGGAAAGACTGAAGGCAGGAGGAGAAGGGAACGACAGAGGATGAGATGGCTGGATGGCATCACCAACTCGATGGACATGAGTTTGAGCAAACTTTGGGAGCTGGTGATGCACAGAGAAGCCTGGCGTGCTGCATTCCATGGGGTCACAGAGAGTCAGACACAACTGAGTGACTGAACTGGACTGAATGTAATCTAATAAAAATCTATCTCAACAAAAAAACGTTTGTGAAAATCTACAAGTTCATTAAAAAAAAATTATGAACAAAGGAAAAAAATTTTAATAGAAAAACAATGTTGGATACTCACACTGATTTTGAGACTTTCCAAAAAGATACAATAGTCAATAGTATGGTGGTACTGATGTAAGAATAGGCATAGACCAGTGGAACAGAACAAAGAAACCATAAACAGATGCACACATTTACACCAATTGATTTTTGTTAAAAGTGCAAAGGCAGTTTAATTGGCAAAGAAGGCAATTCAATGTTTTCAACAAATAGTACTGAACCAAATGGATAGCTATATGGGAAGCTAAAAGCTAAAAACTCAGACCTTTTAAAATATACAAAAATTAGCTCAAAATTGTCATAAATATAACACTTAAAACTATAAAACTTTTAGAAAACTTAGAATAAAAACTTTGCTAGCTTTAACTTCCTCAAAACATCAGCAATAGCATGATTTACCTAAGGAAAAAAAAAAAACTGATATACTGAAATTCAATAACGGGAGAATGAAAATACAAGTCAAAGGTTGAAAGAAAATATTTGCAAATCATATATTCGATAAAGAACTCGAATCCACATATATAGAGAACTCTCAAAAATTAATGAGAAAAGAAACTAAGTAAAGGTTTAAACAGACAGTTCACTAAGAAATACAGTGACAATAAGCACATAAAAGGATGCTCAGCATCATAAATTACTTTGGGAAATATTGAAACCATAATGCGATAGAATTACTCACATATTCAAGAGACAACTAGATAGCAAAAAAAAAACCCCTTAATTACTAAGCCTGAAATTCTCATACATTTCTCACAGGAATGCAAAATGTTATGGCCCCTTGGAAAAACAGTTCGGCAATTTCTGTTAATGGCAAATATATACTTAAGTTACCCAGCAATCTGTCTCCTAGGTATTTACCCAAGTGAAATGATAGCTAACATTCACACAATAATCTGTACACAAATGCTTACAGCCATTTTTTACATAATTGGCAAAAACTGGAACTGAATGTCCGTCAGTTGATGAATGGGTAAACTGTGGTGCAGCCATACAAAGGAACACTGCTACTAATGCATATAAAAACAGGGAAGGATCTCAGGTGCATTAAGCTAAGCCAGACTCAAACGCTACATATTGTATTATCCCATTTAAATGACCTTCTTACAAAGGCAAACTATAAAGACAGGAAACAGATCAGTGGTAATTAGGGGCTGAACTGGAAGATGTCAGCTACAACATGAAATGGAGGTTTTGGTGGTAGTGGGGGGTGGGAATGGTTGTAAAACTGTTCCATTTTTAAATTGCAGTGTAGTTATCCAACTATACTTATTTACTGAAACTTACAGAACTGTACACTAAATAAGGTTAATTAATTATATGTGTGTGTATATATGTATATAATTCATAACAACTGTAGCAGAGACAGGGGCATTCACATGCCCAATTCCTCAATCTTTCCCTTGTTATGATAGCTAAGGAGACTATGTGTATTCCACATGATCCACCACAAAACAATGGAACCTCTATGACCATTTGAAATATAAACTTTTGCTGTTAACACACAGATGGTGGAGCTGTTTGTTAGTACAGCATGATGTATCCTGTTCTGACTTATACAACCACTGACTGACAGAACCACTGTACCTCACTCCCCAGTAGCTTCCTTTTGCAAGACCTGAGGATCTGTGTAAGAACGTTAGGTTAAAACTTTGAAACGGCAGAGAGGAGAGAGCTGTTGAGGGTCTTGAATCCCAAACATAGACTATAGACCCTACTGCATAGGTGACTAGATTTCCCACATAGCTGAACATGCTGGACTCAGAAGAACTATGAAAGAGTAGCGGCCTGGCTGCAAAGCTCTGCTGACTCTGACTTGGCCTCTATGGCTCTGCCCGGGAGCCATTCTCCTTGGTATTAAAAAGCTAAGTTTCTCACTGGCAGTCTCTCCAAAGACTGAACCCCTTGGGCACCAAGAGTATCCAGAGCCTTCCTGTTTGGGGATCTAGTGCACTGGCTGGCTCCTGCACTTACAGGCAATGTTTTCCTGTTCAGGTTGCAATGTTCTGTGGAAAATGTGAAGCAGAAATTGTTGTGATAAGCCCGGAGCTGAGGGGCCTCTGGGGAGCAGCCCTAGTGAGCTGGGTCACCTCATTTCGTGAGGGCCAGCCCTGGGGGAGGCTCCACAGACTTAATTAAAGCCAGCAGGAGCATATTTGAAGCAGGAGAAGCAAAAGAGTAAGGGCAGCAAAGAGCAGGCTAAGCCAAACCCACCTCTTCCCACTAGACACTAACCTGGGAGTTCTGCAGGCTGGAGCCCAGGTCAAAACCAAGGCACAGGATGCATGAGGGGCAGCACCAGGGGGAGGGGGAGAGGACTGGAGCAGGAAGGCAAAGTGAGCTGAGGAGGCTCGGGGCGATCACAGCTCCTTTTTTGGAAAACCAGTTCCCAGGGCCAAGATGCTGGTGATCACCAGAGTAACCAGCTAGGATATAGGGGCTGGAGGACACAGGAATCCCAAACAAAAAGTGCTCATCAAAGGTTCAGGGACACATTTTAAAGCCAGATCCTGCTACTATACTTTCTTTTGGAAGGCCTACTCACCTGCCCCAGCCCGAGAAACCTTTTCCTCCTGTGGAGGGTCTCCTTTTCTGCTGTTCCTGGATCCCTGTGAGGGTAAGTGTGTAGGCAGCAGGAGCTCTGGCTTCGACCCCTAACCACAGCTGCCCTGCAGACCTAACGGGGCTGCCTCTAGCTCCCGGGGCCACCAGCCCCATATCATGTTTTGGGCTGGAGACGAATGGATTTTTTTTCCTTCCATAACCATGGGCTTTGGAAGTGCTTTTGAGAGGACTTGACTTCTAGATAATAAGGGGTTGTCAACAAGCCTGAATGTGAATTTACACAGCAATTTGGAGTTTGCAAAGCCCTTTCACATATCTTGTCTCATTTTCCCTCTGATTAACTGTGAGGTCATTAGAGCAGGAATTTTTATTCCCATGGTACAGATGAGGGAATAGAGGCCCAGGAAAAATTAAATAATTCACCAGTCACAGGGATAGACTCAGGAGTTTTTCCTGCAGCATAAACCAGAATAGTTTTGAGGTTTTTTACTGTCATATTTGAGACACTGGTGAAATATTTCTCTTGTAAATAAATAGCCATGTGTGTGCATGCTGTCACTTCAGTTGTGTCTGACCCTTTGCAATCCCATGGACTGTAGCCCGCCAGGCTCCTCCGTTCATGGGATTCTCCAGGCAAGGATACTGGGTTGCCATGTCCTCCTCCAGGGGATCTTCCTGACCCAGGGATCGAACCCTTGGCTCCTGAAACTTCTGCATTGCAGATAGATTCTTTACCCACTGAGGCACCTGGGTTGCCCAATGCTGCTGCTGCTGCTAAGTCGCTTCAGTCGTGTCTGACTCTGTGCGACCCCATAGACGCCAGCCCACTAGTCTCCTCCATCCCTGGGATTCTCCAGGCAAGAACACTGGAGTGGGTCGCCATTTCCTTCTCCAATGCATTAAAGTGAAAAGTGAAAGTGAAGTCGCTCAGTCATGCCCGACTCTTAGCGACTCCATGGACTGCAGCCTACCAGGCTCCTTTGTCCATGGGATTCTCCAGGCAAGAGTACTGGAGTGGGTTGCCATTGCCTTCTCCAGGGTTGCCCAATAAATAGCCATAAAAATAAATATATAGCCATCAAAATTTGAAGATTAATACTCTGATTTTTTTCCATTGAAGAAACAAAGACCCAAAGAGGTAAAATGATTTTCCCAAGTAATGCTAAGTAAGGGTTCAAGGTGAGGCCTGAACACATTTCTCTTGCTTCCAGGTCAGTTCCCTCCACCTTGTTATTTAAAAAAATAATAAAGCAAATTATGGTTCTGGGTCAGAATTGTGCGTGCGTCCTTACTCTCTCTTAAGTCTTTCTTGCCAGGATCCAGACGAATCCTCAGAATTGAGGGCAGAAAGGAGGCTTAGTCCCTGTCTGAGCATGGGGTCTTACATTTCACTAACAAGGACACCAAGGCCACACAGAAGTGACTTTTCTCACATCATACAGTAAGAGGCAGAAACGGAGGAACCAAAACCTCTTGGGTCTCCAGGGCAGTGTTCTTCCACTGTCTCCTCAGGTTGCCCTGACTTCCTACCTCAAAAAACTCCTGACTCTTAACTCACTGACATCCAGTTACCTCCCAGCTCCTCATAACCAGGTGAGGACTCTTCTCAAGCCACTCCACACTGATATTAATAGCAGTGGTTTTCCCTCTGCATCCCTGCCCTAGCACTGGGTACAAGACAACTGGGTACAATAAGACTATGGGTATGATAAGTCCCTCTGTGCCCAAGAGGGACTTCCTGGTGTCTCAGATGGTAAAGAATCTGCCTGCAATGCGGGAGACCGGGTTTGAATGCTGGGTCAAGAAGATCCCCCAGAAAAGGAAATGGCAACACACTCCAGCATTCTTGCCTGGAGAATCCCACGGACAGAGGAGCCTAGTGGGCTAAAGTGTGTGGGGTCACAAAGAGTTCGACATGACTGAGCATAGAGTCACAACCTACTGCAGGGTAGAGATGGTGGAGGTGAAGGAGGGAGGTGTCTTTCTGTCTACTTCCCTAATTCTGGAAAGCTTTTCATGCTTTCTCCCTTGGTAGCCCTTGATGTCATCATACTGTTGGCATAGGACTTCAAATCAGCCTCCACGGGGGACCATCAGACCACTTCAAGGGAGGCTGATGATGGGCTTATGCTCTCCTTTTGCTCTGGACATATCTGATTCTCAGCTCTAGTCAACCCTGTCTCTGAGGGGTTCATCCAGCTTCGCATTCCCAACATATACACACAGTACCAGGGACAATGCTGCACCAGATATTTGATATTTATTATATATTATTCTAATATATTATATTTATTAATGCAATATATGTTATATTTATTTATATGTTGTTTATTTATATGATCATATAATATATATACAAATGTATCTTTATTAGCACCATATTATATGAATCATTATTATATATAGTATATAATGTATCAGTTCAGTTCATTTCAGCTCAGTTGCTCAGTTGTGTCTGACTCTTTGCAACCCCATGAATTGCAGCATGCCAGGCCTTCCTGTCCATCACCAACTCCTGGAGTTTACTCAAACTCACTTCCATTGAGTCAGTGATGCCATCCAGCCATCTCATCCTCTGTCGTCCCCTTCTCCTCTTGCCCCCAATCCCTCCCAGCATCAGGGTCTTTTCCAATGAGTCAACTCTTCGCATGAGGTGGCCAAAGTACTGGCATTTCAGCTTTAGCATCAGTCCTTCCAATGAACACCCAGGACTGATCTCCTTTAGAATGGACTGGTTAGTAATATAAAATATACTGCCATTTTATATGTATATGGCATTAACATAATATATAACATAAATTTTATTTAATGCTAATTGATCCATTAATAATTAATATAATCCCTATATATTCATGCAGTACTGAACCCCAAGGGAGAAAGAAAGATCCTGAGCAAAGTATTTCATTAGTTACAAGAGTGAGAACTAAACCCCAAATGTGCTTCCCCAAATATTTATCTTACACATTTGCAGTATCTTTAAAGACTTCTTAGGACCCTCATTCTCATTAGTTTCTGTCTCCCAAACTACTAGTTTTCTAAGGCTGAAATGTACTAGCTTCACTTATGCTCCTGACATGCTGTAAAATTACTAAGCAGTTATCAACAGAATGCTATGTCCTGGCCAAACCACACAGATGCCTGTCTGATGGTCTGGGGTTAGTTGGAAGCATGCAATCTGTGAGTTCTGCAAGATTCTAGATTTGGAAAACCCCCACAAGTATCTGAGGGTAGGGAGGATGGATCCATGGTTGTTTCTGCATCTCACATCACCCTTGTCATATGCCTCAGTTTACTGACCTGCAACAGGGTTGAGTGAGGTCACTGGAATAATTGTCCCTCACAATGGGGCTGTGAGAAACAATTAGAGAAAGACTGCAATGTGTTTGAATGAACAAATTCAAATGAAAAGCCACTTGAATGAGTCTCTGGAGAACAACAAACAGACTTTTACAAGTTCACAGTTACTTAGCTAAGATCAGGTGATGATATTTTATTTGAGAAAAAAGAAAACATTATGTGCTAGCAGAGTTGCCCATGCTTGGGCCAAGAGAGGGCCATCTGTGGGAAGGGAGGGGGTGCTGCCTGCTTTGGGGGCCCATGGGGAATAGTCACCCTTTCCGGTCACACGCTGGCAGAGTCGTCCCTATCGCTTTGGTCCTGCCATCTCCCTGCCCGGATGTTTGGCTTTCCCTGACATCCCCTTCCATGGCAGGCTTTCCGCTTTATGTCTTCTTCCTGGGTTTTCATTTTCTCAGTTTTTGTTTTGTTTTAGAAAATTATCAGATAAAAATGCCCCCCTCCAAAACCCAAGATCTAGCTGTGACATATGGTACTATCTGTCTTTATCTTCCATTTTCTAGATATGCTTCAGGAATAAGAGGGTCAATGTGAAGAGTTGACTCATTGGAAAAGACTCTGATGCTGGGAGGGATTGGGGGCAGGAGGAGAAGGGGATGACCGAGGATGAGATGGCTGGATGGCATCACTGACTCGATGGGTGTGTCTGAGTGAACTCTGGGAGTTGGTGATGGACAGGGAAGCCTGGCGTGCTGCGATTCATGGGGTCGCAAAGAGTCAGACACAACTGAGCGACTGAACTGAACTGAACTGAAGAGGGTCAGAGAGGACTCTCTGGCAAAGATATTTTTTCTTTTTTCCATGTTTATATAGTTTTATCTTTTCTTATTTCTTTTCCTTCCTTCCCCTATTTTCTTCTCTCTTTCCCTTAAAAAAAAAGATTTTCAGGATTCTTAGTTCAGTGTATAGATGTAGATATCTGTGGGGTAGCATAAGCGGCTTTGTCCATTCCAACAGCTCAGCAGGAAATATTCATGATGCTTTATCTCAAAACTCATATAGACTGCTCTGCTCTAGAACTGAAAAATCACACCTTCATTGTAAGGTGCCACTGGGCCTCAATTCCCACTTGGAGTAACAGCAGCTCTGAGTCTGGAAGGATGGAGAGAAGCAAATCCACTCCCACCAGCCTCATCCATGCTGTGGCCCCGCTCCTCCACCTTTCATGTTGTTCAGTCCCCAGGAAAATTAGCTGGTAGGAGACCTATAGCTGGGCCGGCTAGGCAGTAACTACTGTAGTATTTTGACTCATCATACAATTTCTCTGGATCCCATTTATTTATAAGTAAACGGGAGAAAAGTGAAAGTGAAAGCCACTCAGTGGTGTCCGACTCTTTGTGACCCCATGACTATACAGTCCACAGAATTCTCCAGGCCAGAATACTGGAGTGGGTAGCCATTCCTTTCTCCAGGGGATCTTTTCAACCCAGGGATCAAACTTGGGTCTCCTGTATTGCAGGCGGATTCTTTACCAGCTGAGCTACTAGGGATGTTTGGACTGAATCAATGGATTTCAAAATTTTACATTTTTCAGTAGTGGAATGCTTTTTGCAAAATCTTGCATTGGACCTCATTATAGGAAACAGATAAAAGTGGAGCTGCCCTGACTGAAGGTGGATAGAGGGCTCAGTCCCAGAATCCAGGGCCCAGGCTGGGGAGCAGCAGAGGAGATGTCCACTGTGGGCCCTCCCAGTTCCAATATGTGATGATTCTTGTGGCATAGCCTCTGACTCCTGCTGAGGATGCAGGAGAGGAGCAAGGATCTACAGTATCCCCCTCTCTCCCTTGTGTCCCGGCATCCCTGCCCACCTTCCTCATTCCACAATAACTGGTTGAAAATAGAATTCTTTGGTTGTGGCCTGACATTAGGGAAAAAACATCCAGGCCCCTCCCAGCCCCCACACCCAGCCCCCACAGCCCACTGTTGCGTTCTTCCTTAGCCTCCCAGTTTCGGAGGCCCTGGCAGATCTGAAGGCTGACCTGGGATGAGACCTTGAGGGGAGCTGGTGACCTCACAGAGGAGGAGATCAAAGGAGGCTGAGCTCATTTGACCCACGCTGTGGAGTCCAGGGCCAGGGCCAGCTGTGAGAGCAGAGGGAGGGCACGGGAGCCCTCCAGGCAGGGAGCAGGGAGGATCCTGAACGTTCGCCGGCATCCAGGTGGTACCTGCTCTCCCTCATAGTCATTTTTGTGGCAGACAGTTGGAGAGAGAGAGAGAGGGCCAGTAGAATTTCTGGTTGTTTTGTTTCTTTTAACTAATTCCTCATCCTCTACTTCTCTCCCACCTCTTTAGACTTTATAGGAATTTTTGGTTGTTCAGCACACCCTCCTTCCTGTCAAGCGATATTTCATTTCTCACATTCCACCCCCGAGGCCTAGGTTAGCAAAGCCCAGCTGCCCCTGTTAACCTGGGTGAGATATTAAGCCCCACCCAGCCTGGGAGTCACCCGTCAGCATACCCAAGCCGTGGGTCCTCTCCGTGGTGAAACGGAGGTGATAACAGTTCTCATGGTATTTTCAATTAAAAATTCCTGAAATGGTTCCAACATCAGCCAGCCAGAAAGGAGGGTGATAGAGAACAAACGGGGACAAGGAGAGAGAAAGAGAGAGGAGAGCGAGGGGCGGCGTGGGGGAGGGGAGCAGATATGCGAGGAGCCGAGTCAGGAGGAGGCCAAGGAGGGCGAAGCCAGGAAAAGAGAGGCAGGAAAGAAGACGAAGGGCGCAAATCAAGCTGCTGAAGTGGACCAGGAGGCCTAAGAGAGGAGCAGAACCTGCCTGTGGGAAAACTGAAACAAACAAAAGATAAAGTGCTTTGGCTCCAAGTCAAAAAACTGCAAGCAAGTGAGTTGGCGTTTAGCTGGCATTCGTTAGCCAAGTTTTATGTAGTGTCTTTAATTATTCTTTAGTATTATTTTTTGCCATGTCCTATATTAAGCTAACCAGAGAACCCATACCCAAAATGTGCCTGAGGTCACAAGGAAGGGAACTACAGAGATCTAAGCCTGTCCAGGAAGGAGTACAACTTTTGTCCCCAACTCTCTGGCTGTCTTTTGAGTGGTTAGAGAACTCAGCCCAGCCTGACCGACCGCCAAGGCAGGTATTTGGCAAACTCTTGTTGTTGAAACCGATGTGGTCACCCATCCTGTTGAGGAGGGAGGTCCACAGACAAAGATAAATATGAGAGAGATGGGGAAAGGCCGTTATGTAACATTCCCAAACACACCACTTCAGAGAGTGTGTGGAGGAGGAAATGAAAACCAGTCATTCATTTCAAAAGCATTAAAGCAAAGTAAAAGCCCCATAGGCACCCAGTCCACACAAAGCTGTAAAGTAAAAGCCTCATATGCATCCAGTCCACACCGAGCTGTGCAGACGAGGGGGATCACTGGATCTACGGAAAGCACTGCCCTCCAGGAAGCTGCCCATGAATTCTCTTGAGGAAATAGCCACACAATGCTTTTCTCAAGAGTGTGGGATTCCCCTCCAAGGCCTCTCAGCCCAGGCAGTTGTGTCCCCTGAGATCCAGGCTGTAACCACAGCTCAGGCCAGCAGCCCATCTCAGCTAGGGTAGCTCCCCATGGCCTCCCTGCAGCCGCTCTTGCTCCTTCTAATCCACTGTTCACCCTGTAGCCACAATGATCTAAAAAGTTCTGCTTTCGTGGTAGCCTGCATATGGCTTCTCATGGCCCTCAAATCAAGTCCAACAGCAGCCTGGGTGACAACATCTGCTGGGATTGGTCTCTGCATCTCTCTAGCACCCCCCTGCAACTCTCCCCCGCTACACTGCTGGACACCCCCTCCACCACTGCCCTGCTCCCCCCACAGCTTTCTTCCTGTCATGTGAATACACAAAATTATTTTCTGCCACAAGGGTTTAGCACCTGTAATCTATGTGTTGGGGCCTTTCCTTTCTGTGGTACAGGCATTCTCCCTTAGAGAGGGAAGAGACATGTCAACAGAAGGAGTTGTATGGTCTCCCTGGCTTCTGGGGTCCTCTGCCGATCTGCAGTCTCTGTCCCTTTAGTAACTGCAGGATGTGACCAGAGGTCTGGGGAAATTCCCCAGTAACTCCCCTGTCTCCTTACCTGCAACACCACCATGTCTGTTCCCACTGACAGACCACATACTAACTCCAAATTAGTCATTAGTAGCTGTTATCCTGACAGTTTAAAGAACATCCCTATCTGTACCAACTGGAAAAATAGGGAGTTCTGACTTATCAGGCTAACTTGACCCTTGGGTTGAGCAAGGGTGTAAAGCCTGACCTTAGTCTTTAAATAGATAGTATCCTCCTTGGAAGAAAGGTTATGATCAACCTAGACAGCATATTCAAAAGCAGAGACATTACTTTGCCGACTAAGGTCTGTCTAGTCAAGGCTATGGTTTTCCCAGTGGTCATGTATGGATGTGAGAGTTGGACTGTGAAGAA
>SJYX01018868.1:151355-232012 GCA_006410675.1 Oreotragus oreotragus
GGGGCAGGAGGAGAAGGGGACGACAGAGGATGAGATGGCTGGATGGCATCACTGACTCAATGGACTTGAGTCTGAGTGAACTCCGGGAGTTGGTGATGGACAGGGAGGCCTGGTGTGCTGCGATTCATGGGGTTGCAAAGAGTCGGACACGACTGAGCGAATGAATTGAACTGAACTGAACTGAACTGATCCCTATTTCTCCCCACTTGCTATGTATCTTTGTACCTACTTTTGAGGTCCTCTTTGAACTATCCGCATCCAAAACTGTTATGGACTGAATATTTGGGGATCCCCAAAATTCATATGTTGAAGCCCTAACCTCCTATGGGGTGGTATTAGGAGATGGAGCCCTTTGGGAGATAATTAGATATAGATGAGGTCATAAGGGTGGAGTCCTCACAATCGGATTAGTGTCCTCAGAAGAGGGAAAAACACGAGAACCTCCTTTCCATGTGCACACACAAGAAAGGCCATGTGAAGACACAGTGAGAAGATGGCTGACTGATCCAGCAAGTAGGCGCTCAGTTCAGTTCAATCACTTAGTCATATCCAACTCTTTGCAACTCTATGAACTGCAGCAGACCAGGCTCTCTGTCCATCACCAACTCCCGAAGCCTGCTCAAACTCATGTCCATCGAGTCAGTGATGTCATCCAACCATCTCATCCTCTGTCATCCCCTTCTCCTCCTGCCTTCAATCTTTTCCAGCATCAGTCTTTTCAGTGAGTTTGTCCTTCACATCAGGTGGCCAAAGTATTGGAGTTTCAGCTTCAGCATCAGTCCTTCCAATGAATATTCAGGACTGATTTCTTTATGATTGACTGGTTTAATCTCCTTGCAGTCCAAGGGACTCTCAAGAGTCTTCTTCAACACCACAGTTCAAAAGCATCAATTTTTCAGTGCTCAGCCTTCTTTATGGTCCAACTCTCACATCCATAAATGACTACTGGAAAAACCATAGCTTTGACTACATAGACCTTTCTTGGCAAAGTAATGTCTCTCTGCCTTTTAATATTCTGTCATGGCCCAGCCCATCAGAACAAGACCCAGATTCCCCCATAGTCAGTCTCTCCCATCAGGAATTTTCCTCAAGCCTCTTATCCTTATCCACTGGAGGGCAGACAGAATAAAAACCACAATCACAGAAAAATAACCAAACTGATCACATGGATCACCGCCTTGTCTAACTCAATGACACTATGAGCCATGCCATGTAGGGCCACCCAAGATGGATGGGTCATGGTGGAGAATTCTGACAAAATGTGGTCCACTGGAGAAGGGAATGGCAAGCCGCTCCAGTATTCTTGCTTTGAGAACCCCATGAACAGTATGAAGTGGCACAAAGGAGGCACTCACCAGACACTGAATCTCTCAGCACCTTGATCTTGGACTTTTAGCCTCTAGAACTATAGGAAATATATATGTTGTGCAAGCTACATGTTATAGCAGCCTGAGCTAAGATTCTCACCCCTCTCAGGAGAAAAGCACAGTGCCCCTGGCTCAAGTGCTGGGAAATGTTAATGGCCCATTTCTCCTCCCAGGCTTTTCCCTTCCTGGAGGGGCAGAGCCCCAGCAATTGCTTCATCTGCATTTTTGTCTTTCTCCCCTGGGGGGAAGCCTATCACTGGTTCTTCTTGAAACTACAAGCATATGCCATTGTGGAAACCAACTTTTTTCTGAGGATGACACAGTCTAATCTATGAAGAAAAGCCTTCTTCTTTTTTTTCTTTTCTCTATTTACATGACTCTGACCTTTTGAAATAACCCATGTCTTTTTATGCCAGATGTATATTTGTCTCCTTCTTGAAATATGCTCATTACAAAAAGCCCCTCACCTCAACTTCCATCCCCACATTAACTTCATTTCTCTGCCCCCATTTAGGATGCAGGGCACGATATCCATACCGCTTCCCCCTGGAAAGTGAAAGAGGGCTCATTTCAGNAACCCATGTCTTTTTATGCCAGATGTATATTTGTCTCCTTCCTGAAATATGCTCATTACAAAAAGCCCCTCACCTCAACTTCCATCCCCACATTAACTTCATCTCTCTGCCCCCATTTAGGATGCAGGGCACGATATCCATACCGCTTCCCCCTGGAAAGTGAAAGAGGGCTCATTTCAGTTCCTCTCCATAGGCATGCTTTACCTTCAGACTAGAAAGTCCCTCCCTCCCCAGTTTCTTTATCAGATGTGTATAAGAGACAGGTTTTCCCAGTGGTCATGTATGGATGTGAGAGCTGGACTGTGAAGAAAGCTGAGCACTGAAGAATTGATGCTTTTGAACTGTGGTGTTGAAGAAGACTCTTGAGAGTCCCTTGGACTGCAAGGAGATCCAACCACTCCATCCTAAAGTAGATCAGTCTTGGGTGTTCATTGGAAGGACTGATGCTGAAGCTTAAACTCCAGTACTTTGGCCACCTCATGTGAAGAGTTGACTTGTTGAAAAAGATCCCGATGCTGGGAGGGATTGGGGGCAGGAGGAGAAGGGGATGACCGAGGATGAGATGGCTGGATGGCATCACCGACTGGATGGACTGGATGGACATGAGTTTGGGTGAACTCTGGGAGTTGGTGATGGACAGGGAGGCCTAGCGTGCTGTGATTCATGGGGTCTCAAAGAGTCGGACACAACTGAGCACCTGAACTGAACTGAACTGACTGCGGGTAGGCACAAGTCCTGGGTCCTTATGGTGTAATTGCTCTTATATAAGTTTTTGGGAAGGTACGATTGATAGACTCACTTTATAAAGGAAGGAGGCATAGAGACAGTATGTTGCCTGTTTGAAATCACACAGCTTTTGAATTACGAATCTGGGTAGCCTCGTTGAAGAATCTGTACCTTTCCCTGTGCTCTCAAATGCATCATCTGAAGACCATTTGGGGGCAAACTATATGTGTAATACTTCACAGTCTGTGTGACTTACGAGTTTTGTTTTTTTGTTTTTTCCTTCTTCTCAATAGTAACGAGGAGATGTTTAAGCTCTCATCCATGGATCCTACCCATGCCGCTTTGGTGAATAAATTCTGGCATTTTGGTGGCAACGAGAGGAGCCAGAGGTTCATCGAGCGCTGTATCCGGGCCTTCCCCACCTTCTGCCTGCTGGGGCCCAAGGGGACCCCTGCCTCCTGGTCCCTGATGGACCAGACGGGAGAGATCCGGATGGGGGCCACGCTGCCCGAGTACCGTGGCCGCGGGCTCATCTCCCACATGCTGGCTGTCCACACCTGGGCTCTGGACCAGCTTGGCATCCCCGCATATAACCACACAGACAAAGCCAACAAAATCATCCAGAGAATCAGCCACAACCTGCATCACATCGCCATCCCCTGTGGGTGGAACCAGTGGAACTGTGAGCCCCTGTGAAGTGGGCCTCTCCCCAAGACAGCGCCGGGTGGGCTGGATACATGGCCAAAGAGGCAGAGGGCTGGGCAGGAAGGAAGAATGAAGCGTCATCAGCAGGGAAGTAGCGTGGGCTGTTTGGGGTGGGAGAGTGGTGAACGGTCAACAGGACCCCAGAGTCCCTGCTCACTGCTCACCCACGGACTTCCCTTTGGGTCTTGCACACCTTCCTGCCTCCTCCACATTCCAGCCCTGGCACCCACCATACTATTCTGTGCTTCTATGAGTTCAACGTTTTTTCTTTTTAAGACCCCATGTATAAAGAGGGAGGTGATATATGTATAATTATGGCTGATTTGTGCTACTGTATGGCAGAAACCAACACAACGTTGTAAGGCAGTTTTCCTCCAATTAAGAAATAAATTAAAAAAATAAAGTTAATACTTTGAAGAAACGTTAAAAAAATGTCTAAGTGGTATCATCTGGCAGTATTCCTGTTTCTGTCTGGTTTATTTTATAGGTTCGTAAGTTTCTCGTAACACATACAGCTAGTGAGGAAAGTACCCATAATCAATAAAGGGTGAATCAGCTCCCTGTTCCAGTGGTGCCACTAAGGTTTCGAGCACTGTCATATTTATCTCTACATAGAGAGTATACGGGGTTTTCCCAGTGGCTCAGTGGTGAAGAACCTGCCTGCCAATCCCTGGGTCGGGAAGATCCCCTGGGGGGAAAACGGCAACCCACTCCATTATTCTTGCCTGGAGAATCCCATGGACAGAGGAGCCTGGTGGGCTAGAGTCCATGGGGTCGCAAAGACTCAGGCACAACTGAGCAACTAAGCACAGCAGAGCACAAAACCTTAAAACAACAAAGGCTCTAATGAATTAGCGTAACACAGGTATGATTATCAGAGAAGAAAGATACTGGGGATGTATCAGTGGTAGAAAAAAAAATTCTCCAAGCCGATACATTGAGGAAGAAGCACTTCCTCATTTCAGGAAGATGAACTGAAAGTGCTGATCTAAGACAAGATTTCTATATCACGTCTGTGATCATCATCAGTTCAGTTCAGTTTGGTCGCTCAGTCATGTCCAGCTCTTTGCAACCCCATGAATTGCAGCACGCCAGGCCTCCCTGTTCATCACCATCTCCCGGAGTTCACTCAGACTTACGTCCATCAAGTCCGTGATGCCATCCAGCCATCTCATCCTCTGTCGTCCCCTTCTCCTCCTCCCCCCAGTCCCTCCCAGCATGAGTCTTTTCCAATGAGTCAACTCTTCTCATGAGGTGGCTAAAGTACTGGAGTTTCAGCTTTAGCATCATTCCTTCCAAAGAAATCCCAGGGTTGATCTCCTTTGGAATGGACTGGTTGGATCTCCTCATCCTCATCACATCACTGCAATTTCCTGAGTACTGAGAACATAAAACAGCACAAATTCTAGTCATAAGTTACATGAACTGCTGGCTTTGAAGGACATTTTCACTGAATGTAGAATTTTTTCAGTGTTTTTCCTGGAGCCTTTTTCATGCTGTCGATGCAGTGCTCTCTTTCCTTTGTAGTGATAAGAAGCCGACTGCAATTCTTGCTGTTCCCTCAATTAAATATGTCTTTTGTGTCTCTGACTGCTTTGTCCCCTTACTTTTAAATTTTATGTATCTATTTTACTGGAGTTGAAAAAGAGTATGAGATCTTAACAAATATTCCAGTGTATGGGACAGTGTTGTTATCTGTGAACACAGTATCGTAGAGCGGGCCTCTAGAACTTTTTCATCCTACACAGTGGATAGTTTATACTCAATGATGAGCAGCTCATCCTGTTTCCCTCTCCTCCTAAGAGCAGCATTACTCTAGATACCTCATGTAACTGCAGTCATGTCCTTCTGGGACTAGCTTATTTCACTCAGCATAAAGTCCTCAAGTTTCATCCACTTTGTCATATATTACTGCGCTTCCTCCTTTTTCAAGGCTGAGTGATGTTCCACTGTAGGTATGTACCACATTTTCTTTATCCATCATTCTGACATTTAGGTTGCTTCCTCATCTTGGCTATTGTCAATAATGTTGTAACGAACATGGGAGTGGAGACAGCTCTTCCAGCTCTTGGGCTCAGCTCTTTTGTCTGTATACTCAGAAGCAGAATGGCTGGATCATGTGACAACTCTAGTTTTACGTATTTGAGAGATTGCTGTATTGCTTTCATAGTGTCTGCGCCATTTTGCATTGCTACCAACAGCACGCAAGTGGCTGGATTTCTCTCCAACTCTGGGAACACTTCTTAGTTTTTGCTTTTGGGAAAAGCTGGAATTCGAGGGTTTTGGTATGCCTGTTTGGCATTACACTGTGGGGTGGTGTGGCAGGGACGGCTCAAACCATGGGTGGGGGGGTGTGCACTGGCTCAGACCAGCGCCTTGTTCTCAGTGGTTCCAAACATGGAGCTCTTTCCTCTCGATACTCAGACTCAGGCAAGCTGGAAAGTCGGATCCCTGGCTCTGTGGTCCAGTCCTCTTCTCTCCCCAGAAACAAGCTGGGAGCTGGGGTCTTCCTCCCAGCCTGACGTGCTGTGCTGCCCGGTTGGTAGGTGATGGCAAGAAGGTGCCATGTGTCTCCCCAGTGGCTTCAATATGCTGGTCTCATCCTCCCCTGGTGTGCAGGACCCTGCCAACTGGTCTCTGCGTTTCACACAAGGGGAGACTGAGCTGTTTATTAGCTTTGAGTTGGTGTGTCTAGGTTTGGAGAGTGTTTTATAAATAAGCGTGTTTGTACTATATCATTTTTATTAGATTCCACGTATAAGCAATATCATATTGTGCTTGTCTTTCTCTGTCTGGCTGACTCCACCTACCATGATAAACTCTAGGTCCATCCATGTTGCCGCAAATGGTATTATTTCGTTCCTTTTATGGCTGAGTGATCCTCCATATATATGTGTTCCACATTATATGCATATGTATATATAAATATATATACTCCACATTATATGCATGCATGTATGGGTGTGTATATATATACTCCACATTATATATGTATGTATGTGTGTGTATATATATATACTCCACATTGTATGCATGTATGTATGTGTGTATATATACACTCCACATTATGTGTATGTATGTATGTGTGTGTGTGTATATATACTCCACATTACATGTGTGTATGTATGTGTGTGTATATATATACTCCACATTATATGTATGTGTATATATATATATATGTACATTCCACGTTTTTTTCATTTCATCTGTCAATGGACATTTAGGTTGATTCTATGTCCTGGATATTGTAAATAGTGCTGCTATGAACACTGAATGGTTTGCCTTGGAAATGAACAGAGATCATTCTGTCGTTTTATGCCCCAACTAGTAATGCTGAAGAAGCTGAAGTTGAAAGGTTTTATGAAGACCTACAAGACCTTTTAGAACTAACACCCAAAAATGATGTCCTTTTCATTAAAGGGGACTGGAATGCTAAAGTAGGAAGTCAAGAAACACCTGGAGGAACAGGCAAATTTGGCCTTGGAATGCAGAATGAAGCAGGGCAAAGACTAATAGAGTTTTGCCAAGAAAAGGCACTGATCATAGCAAACAACCTCTTCCAACAACACAAGACTCTACACATGGACATCACNATCTCCTTGCAGTCCAAGGGACTCTCAAGAGTCTTCTTCAACACCACAGTTCAAAAGCATCAATTTTTCAGTGCTCAGCCTTCTTTACGGTCCAACTCTCACAACCAGACATGACTACTGGAAAAACCATAGCTTTTACATGGACCTTTCTTGGCAAAGCAATGTCTCTCTGCTTTTTAATATTCTGTCATGGCCCAGCCCATCAGAACAAGACCCAGATTCCCCCATAGTCAGTCTCTCCCATCAGAAATTTTCCTCAAGCCTCTTATCCTTATCCACTGGAGGGCAGACAGAATAAAAACCACAATCACAGAAAAATAACCAAACTGACCACATGGATCACCACCTTGTCTAACTCAATGACACTATGAGCCATGCCGTGTAGGGCCACCCAAGATGGATGGGTCATGGTGGAGAATTCTGACAAAATGTGGCCCACTGGAGAAGGGAATGGCAAGCCGCTCCAGAATTCTTGCCTTGAGAACCCCATGAACAGTATGAAGTGGCACAAAGGAGGCACTCACCAGACACTGAATCTCCCAGCACCTTGATCTTGGACTTTTAGCCTCTAGAACTATAGGAAATAAATATCTGTTGTGTAAGCTACATGTTATAGCAGCCTGAGCTAAGATTCTTGTTTTTTCATTAATTCATTTATTTCCTACTTCCTTGCTCTGTACCAGCCCCTGGACCAGATGTTGGTGATACAATGATGAGCCAAGACCAGCACGCCCCTTATGGAGCCCACGGTCTTGTGGGAGCAGACAGCCCAGTGGGAAGGCATGAGTGCCGCTGTGATAAGCTCCAGGAATGCGTCACTGGACAAACTGGACCTATTTAGAGAGAGAAATGAGGGAGTGATATGAGCATTCCAAGCAGGGGAACAACCTGTGGAAAGGTCGTTCATGAGGGAGCAAAGCACGTATTAGGAATTAAAAGAGGCATGAGGTGGCTGGGGCAGAGAGTAGACCGTGTTTCAGTTTGAATTTGGGAAAAGAGAAAATGGCAGAATATCAGGACTTTATGGGGTATGCTCTGGAGTTTGTCTTGATTCTAAGAGCAAAGAGACATTGAGGTTTTCAGTGTGGGGTCGGGTAGGGGTGTGGAAGGAACAGGGGTAGGGTAAGAGTGACATGATCAGGTTTTCCTTGCAGAAGATCACTGTGGCTATATTGTATAGAATGGCTTGCAAGGGCCCCGGAGATGGGGTCAGATCCAGGAGGTGTACTATAGATGAGAGGTAACAGTGCTAGAGGAGACAATGCAGTGAGGATGCAGAGAGGGGCAAGATTCTGGAAGATACTTAGGTGTGCAATCAAGGGGATGTGGTGAGGGGCTGGGAGTGGGGAGTAAGAGGGCATGAGGATGACTCCTGGGTTATTGGCTTCCACACAGGGGCTGGGAAAAGGAGTCCTGATTTCCCAGATAGATGGGACTAAAATAGGACCTGTTTTGGGAGGGCAGATCATGAGTTCCATTATGCCCTCACTGTACAAACCCACTGCAGCATTCAGCAGTGTTGTTATTAATCATTATCTAGTTAGTTGTGTGTTTATTATATGAATTTCCTGGAGAATTATTAGTTCCATGTGGGTGGGACTTGGTCTTATTCACCAGGAAATTCACAAGGCCTGACTTGTTGGCTTTCAGCAAATGTTTGCTGAATGGATTAGTGACCATCTGCCTCAGTCTGTCTGCCTATGGGAAATCTCCATTTGAAATATTTGCCATTTCTGTAGCCTCCAAGTACCCTAGCCTGAATTTGTTATTAATGTTACATGTTGGAGTTGAAAAGCACTGGGCCTACAGTCAAAAGATCTGGGTTGAAGTCCCACAAGTTATGTGCTATGCTAGCAAAAGGTCTACAGAGGAGTCAGAAATATTCAGAAGTAAGTTCCCTCCGGAATAGAGCAGCCTGGAAGCCAAGCCAGTCAGAATACAAACACAGCAAATGGAGAAGTGGTGAGTATCATTCTGAAGGGGCTAGTTTTAACCCATCCTATAATAGCTTATTTTATCATTTCCTTTTTATTATTCTTAAATGGTGGGATCAGAGTAAATCAAGGGTCTCTAAAAAGGGATTGAGATTGCCCCCAACAGTGGGGCTTCCCCAAAAGGAATCTCTCCTGGAGACATTTCTCTAAGAGACCTTGCCTCTTTCATCATTCTTTTCTTGGGAAGAAATCAGAAGTCAGAGGGCTTAGGGTGTGGGCTCTGAGTCACAGGAGGAGGTGGGGACCCAGCCTCAGGGGTCCTGGTTCCACACCCAATCTGCCATGTGACGATAGATAAGCTAGCCCCACCCTAGACAGAGCCTGAGTTTCTGCATGTAGAAGATGAAGACCTTGTGCTAATTTAATGCCAATTCCCTGGGTGGCACTAGGTACTGGGGGCATTGTTGCAGAGGCAGGAGAGGTGGTGGCTTACAAGGCTAAAATCAAGGAGACCAGAGTCGGTGGGATGAGGCTGCTGACCTGACGCCAGGAGGCACAAGTTCAAATCTCCAGGAGCTGGGGTCAATTCTGTTGGCTCATCATCAGAACCCCAGTCTAGAGTGCGATCCCCATTATTTTCTGTCACAGTGCCCTATTCTTGAACTATACAAATTATGCAACTTTAAATATTGTATGATTATGTTTTAAACATGTCCCTGCCACCAGGCTATAAGTGCTATTAAAAGCCCATTCTGTATGAATAGAACTTAGCACAGCGCCTGAGAGGCACAGAGTAAATGGAGATCTTCTGAATGAATGGACAGACGGATGGGTGACTAGGTAGAAGGAGGAGTGTGTGAGTAAGTGAGTATGGAAACAGCAATTTCTAAGCTTCAGCATTCCCTGTTGTGCTGGGACTTCTGCCCTCTGTTTTTTTTTTTTTTTTAACAAGCTCACTTCCTCTTCCCCAGTGACTGCTCCCATCCCCAAACAGCAGAGCTCACACCACTGTCCCTGGCCCAGGAGAAGACCTAGATCTCTTCAGCTCACTTGCCAGGCTCTACTTCGTCTGTGGCTGCTATCCTGGTCATCGTTGCTTCTACGATTAGAAAGGTTAGAAATTAGCCCAGTTCTGAAGATCGCTTCACAGAGACTAGCTGCCATTCAATTTCTAGTTTGCCAGGAGTTTACCAATACCTCTAAGATGACTGTGGTTCAGACAACGACAGCAGCTCCATCACTGTGTTCTTATTACTTAACAAGTTGTGCTGAGTACTTCCTAAACATCATCATTCATTCTCCCAGCAACCCAGTGACAAGGATGCTGTTCTTACTTCCATTTCAGAGATGGGGGCATGGAGGCACTGGGGTGGGGGAGGGGCTATCCATCATCACGCAAGTAGTAATGGGCTGAGTTTGCATTTGGATTCAGGCAGTCTGAGTGCTGAGACCATGCCTGTAGCCATACGATAATTTCTTCTTGTTCTAAAAGTGTGTTCCCTTCATCTGAGTTCACCTCCAGCTGTGAGATTACTATTCTGGGGCTCATTACTGGGTAATACCCAAGGAATGCCCAATTGCAAAGTGGGCTGGTGTGGAGAGGGCTGCTGTGTCCCTGGGAGAGGAAATATTTTGATTTTGGCGTGTCAGTGGTGCATACAAGTTCTGCAGATTGTCCTCCAGGGGCTGCAGGCTGTGCTTTCAGGAAATGCTCGTGTCCACTCTGGATGTGATCAGCCCAGGGAGGAGGGCCAGGTGCCCAGACTCTGAATGCCAAGTGTGGGCCTAGGACAGCAATGATTCTCACACCTTGACTTCCTGATGGCAGGATGTAGAAACTCTGCTGCAGCAGAGCTCATCTCTTTCTCACTGCATTTATTTCAATTTTAAACAACAAGGGTTTTAAAAAATCAAATTTTGGAATTAAATCCCAAAGTGTGCCAAATAGCAGGCTATAACACATGGAGGATCGATGAGTATTTCGTAAAGCACCATCTTAATGTAACAGAAATGCTCCCAAATTAGTGCTTTTAACCTTTTTTTTTTAATTCCTTGGATTAAAATCAACTCTTAAACAAGCCTGGAACCAATATGCTGTTGTTTCTTCTGTTTGTATCAGTCTTACAGCTGTTGCTTTGCTAGGATTAATTTGTCTCCAAGGGGTTTCAACACTATCCTCCCTAGTGTATTTTCAGAGCCCATAATGTCATATAATCGGGACCATGTTATTTTTGTCTGAATCTCTAGGAGTGATGTAAGAGGAAAAAGGAAACCAGCTAACTCCCAACCATTTGACCAAAGGTTAAATTAGTCTTGGCCTTTCCCCAGCTGGACAGAATGCTGCTCAGTCAAACATTTATTCCACCCAGCAGAATGGAAGTCTTCTTCCTTTCTTCTTGAATTATTTTCCTTATGATATTCTTCCCCATCATGCCCCCAGATAATGCACCAATGCTCGTTTCCCCCTCCCGGGCCCCTACTATCTTTACGTTGTTCATTATGGATCATTAGTGTTAGGCAGAAACATGTAGAAAAAGTCTTATGAGACGGACAAAGATCCTGACGTAGGAACTGGAGACATGTTTTCCTGAAGAAAGACTTCAAGCTGCTAAGTGACTGGAATGAGAACACCCTGATTCGTCCCTTGGTCTTGTCACCAGTGCGGATGCACAGCGCTGCCAGCATCTTGGGGACGCCCTGATGGCTCTGACAGAAGCTTCTTCTGAAGCCAAGCAGGACAAGCCAAAATCCCTCGATGAGCTAGTAGCTGGTCATCTTACATTGATTTTCACTCCATCAGACTTCTACTTCCTGTAAGTGCAAGATGGAACCTGAGAGCAGGTCTTGAAAAATTAACATCTCTCCATTGACACTCTTTTATATGTGAAGAAACTTCAGGGTGTGAGTTGTGACTATCGAGTGAGGTAGCAGGCCTGGTGAAACAGTCGTTTCCTTTAGGTGTTTTTCTTCTGCCAGCAAGCAGGTTTACCCAGTGGTAAACTCGAGTTTTCTGGAAAAAAAAAGATTGCCCCCCTCCCAGGAGTGGGGGACACTGAAGTAGAGGAGAATGAGCTGAGACTTTGGAACTAGAAGGAAAAAAAAAGCAACAGCTGACATCCACGAAACTTTACCAGGTGTGTGCCAAGCACTCTACGTGGATGATTTTCTTCCACCTGTGCAGTGATTCCAAGAGGCAGGTATTTTTGTTGTCCCCATTTTCCAAGAAGGATACTGAGATTTTGAGAGTTTGGGTAAAAGGCCTAAAGTTACAAAGACAAGAAGTAGGAGCTCGGTTGGATTGTTGGGACAGGTTTCCTAGGCTGCTCCATACTGCTTCCCTGGGAGTGGGCTGTGCACACAACCTCGGCATCTTCTTCCTTGAAATGGAAACAATAAGACTTGTCTTTCCTACAGTCAGGGTGGTTATAAGAGTCTAGGGAGCTACAGATGTGGAAAAATGTGGGCCTGTGAAACCATGTGCAAATGTTTGTTATTTTATGACTGAGAAGTGAGGAACCCCAGGGACCGGCTGCCTCACGAGCCTCTGTTCATAGCCTGAGCTCTTGTAATTTGTAGGATAGTTCGGGGCGATGGGGATCTATGTGAATGGTGGTGGTGATATTTCAACTCTTAATGAATGATGTGTGAAGACAAGCAGAAGCAAGAGAACAGGAAAGGGATCCCAGATAACAAGGGCAACACCATGTCACAGAGAGGGGAGAGGAGACCAGATGTGGCAGTATCAATCCTCAGGTCAGTTACTTTCCGTCTTGCCTCCTAGCCTGAGGTCCATTGGTCCTCACCCAATCAGATTCTGTCAAAGGCACCCTGCAAAGAGCTCTCACATCTGACTTCTCTCTCTGCTCTATATCACTGTTCTGGTTCAAGTGCCCATCACTACTCACCTTGACTTTGTCATAGCCTCTACTTTGTTCTCCATGCCTCTACTCTCATCCCCTTCCTCCACCCTGCCATGAGAAATCTTACCCTTCAAAGGCTACACAATTCCTTGAAGAATCATGTCTAAATTCTGAGCATGAGCTACTACCCTTTAGGACCTGGGCATGTAGCCTCAGGTGAACCACATCTCACAGTCCTATATTCCAGCCACATCGAACCACTGGCCACTACCAATGTGTGACATTTCCTCGGTCAACCTTTGTGCTTTTACTATTTGGGAGGTAGGGAAATGTCCTTCTCTTCCTTACCTAGAGAACTTCTATGCAAGGTCCAGCTCATGAACTGTCATTCTGTATATTCCAACTGTATTCACATTATCCAATAGTATTGTTCACCACCTGATGTGAAGAGCCAACTCATTGGAAAAGACCCTGGTGCCAGGAAAGATTGGGGCCAGGAGGTGAAGGAGGCCACAGAGGATGAGATGGTTGGATGGCATCACTGACTCAATGAATGTGAGTTTGAGTAAACTCCAGGAGATACTGAAGGACAGGGAAGCCTGGTGTGCTGCAGTCCGTGCGGTCACAGAGTCAGATATGACTGTCAACTGAACAATGACAAATAGTATTGTAATAATACCTGTCATTCTCACTCAGGGGTTCTTAGCTCTAGGAACTGTGTGTTAGTCCCTAGATCTATAACCTTCTGTTGCCGTCGGGCACACAGAAGGCACTTGAGAGAGGTTGTATGAAACAACGAATGAGCCTCTGAATTTGGGATTGGGCTCATATGCAAGAAGGGTCTTCCTCTTCTCTTTGTTCAGTTCACCGGCTGTGTTCTCCCACAAACTTTCATGTATTTTTCAACAGCTGTAGAGACTGTATTCAGGCCTTATGATGTGATATGACTACTTCTGATTATTCCTGAATTGGGGAGTGGGTGGCATGTAAAATATCTTAAAGCAAATAGGCCCTCCCGTAAAAGCTTTTCTTAATTGGAAGAAGAAAAGATTTAGGTTCAGTGCAAGGTTTGAACAAAATCTTTGCCTGTCAATTAATCTAGGAAAATGACCTCCCACATCTCCCTTATCTGCTCTTCTCACTGATTTAACAGAAAGAACTGGAATGTTGCTGACACCACCATGCTATCCAGAGGAGCAAGACTCAGAGCTGTTTTTTCCATCAAAAGGAAGTTAAGTAAAGTCTGCAAGCTGAGGCATGTTTCGGTTAGTTTTTCATGAAAACCTATTCTAATTCAGTGGGTTAATCATAGCTATTTTGCAGAAACGCTGTATTAGGTGAATAGTCTCAAAGCCAAAATGTCAGACATTTTAATTAGTCTAGTTGACTAATATTAATTATTTATATATATAAATGAATTTATATATGTATAAATTCTGTTCTGAATTTTCCCTACCAACAAGCATATATAATAGCCTAAAAGTAGAAATAGATTTCACTTTTAGCTATTGCTAGTCTGATTACAAATAAGAAATTCTCTGTGGTTAAAAGCAACAACTCCAGGCAAACAAAAATGCATAACGACCACAGAAAATCTTTCCTTAGAAACAAAAATGCATAACGACCACAGAAAATCTTTCCTTAGAAATATTTCTTGGGTTTAGCCAGAGTTCTAGATGAAACCAATTTATTTTCTAGGAAGTTGCTATACTGGGAACAGTAATCTGGTTCAGAGGTTCACAAATACTAACCCAATGATGAGTGAAAGGCAGGTGGCAGATGGAACTTGAAAGGAGATTTTTAAAGTGCTATTTCTAGATCCCCCTAGATAGAGTGACTTCCTGGTGGCTCAGCTGGTAAAGAATCCGCCTGCAAGGTGGGAGACCTGGGTTCAATCCTTGGGTTGGGAAGATTCCCTGGAGAAGGGAATAGCTATCCACTCTAGTATTCTGGCCTAGAGAATTCCATGACCTGTGTAGTCCAGGGGGTGGCAAAGAGTTGGACATGACTGAGCGACTTTCACTTTTTTGGGCTTCCCTGGGAGCTCAGCTGGTAAAGAACCCATCTGCAATGTGGGAGACTTGGGTTTGATTCAGGGAATGGCTACACACTCCAGTGTTCTGGCCTGGAGAATGCCATGGACTATATAGTCCGTGGGGTCACAAAGAGTTGGACACGACTGAGCGACTCTAACTTCACTAGATAGATAGTGATTTGGTGTGTCTGGGAGGGGGAGCAAAACCCCAGCTAATCTGGTGCAAAGCTGGGTTTGGGGTCCACTCCCGTTCCATCCTTTACCTTGCATGGGTGCAACTGAAGACAGGACCTTGGTACTTTTTTAAGTGGCGCATCTATCTGAAACCTAAACTGAGTGTGGCAGTGCCCTGCATGCTGGTGTTCTATAGCAAGAGCCACAGGCTACATGAAAACGTGTTCACCACTCAGAGAGCCAGACTTTGGTGTTCCCGGGCAGTCAACAGCCTCTTCACATGTAAGTGATTTGTCACAGATTATTCTGGACTTACTCTATTGTGCAAGAGAAGTGGAATGGCCTAAATAAAACCACTCCTCAGCAGCCTCTGCTCTCACGAATTCTGAAGTTTTCCCCAGATCAGGATGGGAGGGACCGAATCTTTCGAGCTAGACTGTCTTCTTCACCTGGTACAAATGTGCCCTGTGCATCTAAACGCACGGGCCTTCCCTCTGAGGTCAGTGGAAACCAGATACCTCAGCCTGTTCTTCAAGCTGTAGATCAGAGGCCTGACTGAGGGATAAACATTCTGAGGAAGCTTCTCAAGGATGAACAGGGGTGCAACTACCTGAGAGCACCCAGTAATTCCTGGACTCTCTTATCTTGAAAACTGATTATGAAGAAACATAGTGGGTTTTTGGAAGATGGCTCATATACAAGGCAGTAAGTGACCACAGGATATCAAACTGTTTCCTTTAATATGAACCATTAAGCATTCTAGACTTCTTTGTCATTATATATATGTGTGTGTGTGTATAAGTGAAGTCAAGTGAGCCTTAGAAAGCATCACTACGAACAAAGCTAGTGGAGGTGATGGAATTCCAGTTGAGCTGTTTCAAATCCTGAAAGACAATGCTGTGAAAGTGCTGCACTCAATATGCCAGCAAATTTGGAAAACTCAGCAGTGGCCACAGGACTGGAAAAGGTCAATTTTCATTCTGATCCCAAAGAAAGGCAATGCCAAAGAATGCTCAAACTACTGCACAATTGCACTCATCTCACATGCTAGTAAAGTAATGCTCAAAATTCTCCAAGCCAAGCTTCAGCAATATGTGAACCATGAACTTCCAAATGTTCAAGCTGGTTTTAGAAAAGGCAGAGGAACCAGAGATCAAATTGCCAACATCTGCTGAATCATCAAAAAAGCAAGAGAGTTCCAGAAAAGCATCTGTTTCTGCTTTATTGACTATGCCAAAGCCTTTGACTGTGTGGATCACAATAAACTGTGGGAAGTTCCAAGAGAGATGGGAATACCAGACCACCTGACCTGCCTCTTGAGAAACCTATATGCAGGTCAGGAAGCAACAGTTGGAATTGGACATGGAACAACAGACTGGTTCCAAATAGGAAAAGGAGTACATCAAGGCTGTATATTGTCACCCTGCTCATTTAACTTATATGCAGAGGACATCATGAGAAATGCTAGACTGGATGAAGCACAAGCTGGAATCAAGATTGCTGGCAGAAATATCAATAACCTCAGATGCGCAGATGATACCATCCGTATGGCAGAAAGTGAAGAAGAACTAAAGAGCCTCTTGAGGAAAGTGAAAGAGGAGAATGAGAAAATTGGCTTAAAACTCAACATTCAGAAAACTAAGATCATGGCATCTGGTCCCATCACTTCCTGGCAAATAGATGGGGAAACAGTGGAAATAGTGACAGACTTTATTTTCTTGGGCTCCAAAATCACTGCAGATGGTGACTGCAGCCATGAAATTAAAAGACGCTTACTCCTTGGAAGAAAAGTTATGACCACCTAGACAGCATATNTCCCATCACTTCATGGCAAATAGATGGGGAAACAGTGGAAATAGTGACAGACTTTATTTTCTTGGGCTCCAAAATCACTGCAGATGGTGACTGCAGCCATGAAATTAAAAGACGCTTACTCCTTGGAAGAAAAGTTATGACCACCTAGACAGCATATTAAAAAGCAGAGACATTACTTTGCCAACAAAGGTCTGTCTAGTCAAAGCTATGGTTTTTCCAGTAGTCATGTATAGATGTGAGAGTTGGACTATAAAGAACGCTGAGCCCCAAAGAACTGATTGAACTGTGGTGTTGGAGAAGGCGCTTGAGAGTCCCTTGGACTGCAAGGAGATCCAACCAGTCAGTCCTAAAGGAAATCAGTCCTGAATATTCATTGGAAGGACTGATGCTGAAGCTGAAACTCCAATAATTTGCCCACCTGATGCGAAGAACTGGCTCATTTGAAAAGACCCTGATACAGGGAAAGATTGAAGGCAGGAGGTGAAGGGGACAACAGAGGAAGAGATGGTTGGATGGGATCACTGGACATGAGTTTGAGTAAATTCTGGGAGTTGGTGATGGACAGGGAGGCATGGTGTGCTGCAGTCCATGGGGTCACAAAGAGTCAGACATGACTGAGTGACTGAACTGAACTGAGTTATAAATTTGTCCAAGTTATTCCTTAGGGCGGAGACTTTTAAAAAAATCTTTTGGCAAGCAGAGAGATATTCACTGACATCTTGCATAATCAACAAGCACTGAAAGTCAAGACCTGACCCATAGGAGAAACTTCTGCTGGTCAGTAGGTGTATGTCCTACAGTGACAGTGAGAAGAGGAGCAAGCCAGGAGCTGTGAGCCCCGTGCCACATACTAGAAAGGGCAACCTGGGGGCAACCTGGCTGGATGACCACCGCAGGGACAGCCGCTCCTCCCAGGCGCCCAACCCTTAGGGGAGAGAAGCTGAAAGTAAACCCCGTGTGCTGAGGAGTGTGCTCAATTGCTATAGGCACTGGAAAAGGAAGATGAGCCACTAACACCCTCCAGGCCGCGTATGAAAGATGGCAGGTCTGTATCATAAAAACAAAGATCCTCAGATGCTTCTGTGAGAATCTCATCCCCAGAGTGCTCCAGGGGACAGCTGGAGTCTGAAAGCTGGCTAGGCGGAGTACCCACGCTCCATCCATCACCTGCAAAGCAGCAGCCTTCTAAGCACTTAGTAGGGTAGGCGCTGCTGAGCAAACAAGTGTCCCATTTGCATTTCTCTGTTGCACTGTTTGCATTTTGCACTTCACCACTTGTCAGTACCCAAAGGTAGAAGTTCATTAAAACACCCTCCAGACTGCGCAACGCTTCTGCTCAGGAGATAGGTTTCCCTTCCCCACAGGAAAAGGTCTTACTTCAGGGAAGTCCAAGGACGCCCTTTTTCTTCAAGACAAAGGAACTTGGTGCAAACCCCTCTTCTTCTCATTTATATCTATAGTGCATGCCTCCATAGATGCATCTCTCCCACTCTGATAAGCCTCTCTTGATTAAATTTGCAGGTTAGAGAGAGTTAAGTGCTTGACTCTATTCACATAAAGTTTCGGAAGGACAGTGGGTCTGACTGGATGGAGTGCGATCAACCAATACATCTATGCAGACACATGCCCTGTGTTTAAGGACTGAGTGAGTATCTCTGTTCCCAAAAGCATCTCTGGAAGTGATGAGCGCTGACTCCCAAGGAGAGTATTTGTCTTTAATATTTCTATGTCATCTCCAGCTACCCTGGATCTGTTGACAGTTGGCACCTCATGAAGATGGGGGACCTCACATGATTCTTGGCATGTTTTGATGAGTTTTTGAAACTTTTCTTATAAGGTTACTTGGCTCTATTTATCTACTCATGCTTATTTGCCACCCAAAACTAAAAATAAAAGTGTAACATTAGAAAGTATGGTCACTGTTTCATAATGATACTTTTGACCTTTAGTGAATCTTGAGTGAAAATACTGTTTCACTGGATTGGTAACTACGTTTTCTCAGATGGACATCAGTGTGCAAATTCTGTCAATACGGGAAGATATTTGAGTTCTATTAGAGAGTATCTATACAAATATTTTTTCTCATGGACTGTGTTTTAACATATTTATCCCAGCTCTGCAAAAATGACAAAGACCATATTCCAAACTTTTTCACTGCTTAAATTAAAAGTAATAATAATTTAAAACATGCCATTTAACTTAGTAGAAAGTTAAATCTTTAAAACTCCTGGGCACACTACTTAAATGCTCTGCATCTTGATTTCCCCCTCTTTAATTTGTGAATAATAACAATACCTGCCTCACTGAGTCTTGGAGACCAAATGAGATAATATATGAACGTGCTTTGAAATTCAAAGACTAATTAGTGACTTATTTCCCTGGAGCATTGATTTGGAACAGGAGAATCACCACAACCAGGATGTGTTTCACCTCTGCCCTCAAGCAAAATACTCAGGCCATGAGTTAGGCTTTTACTAGAGTTACCTTTTTCCTAAGGAAGTCTGGTAAGATGTGTATGAAGAAAAAGACATTAACATTTTACAGGCACAGAAATGAAGCTGAGTTTGAGTGTTTTTATGCCTTGGAGAATTTAATTTTGTATTATTAGAGCACTAAGACTTGGGAACCAGAATCTGAATCGGGAGTGTAAAGCTTACTGTATCACTTGGACAAGTCATTGAATCTCTCTGGTCTTAGTTCCCATGTCTATAGAAGGTCACTGAGCTAAATGTGGCCCTTCCTGTCTCCCATATGGGATGATTTTTGCCACCCCATTATAGTGAAGGAGAGCAATTATAGTAAAAGCTATATTATTAAGCCTTTCTACATGCCAGGCACGAAGTTGTTCACATGTATTGATTCATTTATCTGCATAACAACTGCCCTTGGCAAATTCTACTATTATGCTTACATCAAGAATGAGGAAACTAAGGCAGGAGAAGTTAGATGACTTGGCTAAGCTCAGAGTAAATGGTGGAGCCAAGGTATGCATGGGACAGTCCAGGTTCTGAGCTGCAAATGTTAACCATACCTCATGCTGAGATAAATTCTTATATAGATGCTAATTTTTTCCTCACTTAATGTACCCATTGTGAGAGTTGTACTGTAAAGAAGGCTGAGCACCAAAGAATTGATGTTTTTGAATTGTGGTGCTACAGAAGACTCTTGAGAGCCCTTTGGACTGCAAGGAGATCAAACCAGTCAATTCTAAAGGAAATCAATCCTGAATATTCACTGGAAGGACTGATGCTGAAGCTGAAATTCCAATACTTTGACAACTTGATGTGACCAGCTGACTCATTGAAAAGACCCTGAGGCTGGGAGGGCAGGAGGAGAAGAAGGTGACAGAGGATGAGATGGCATCACTGACTCAATGGACATGACTTTGAGCAAATTCCAGGAGATAGTGGAAGACAGAGGAGCCTTGCATGCTGCAGCCCATGGGGTCGCAAGAGTTAAACATGACTTAGTGACTTAACAACAACAAGGACTCATTTAAACTAACCTACGAACACATTCTTATAAGAAATTGAAACTTTCCTGATAGAGCTAAACTGCCCTTTGACAGTTCCCACCAAGCAACCATGGCGGGCCCCTCCATTGAGGTAGCCACTGATAAACATCTGGTGGGAATGTTTTTCAGTCTTTTTCTAGACATTTGCAAGAATACAAATGCACTATGGACATACAGAGTATGTTTGTGTATGTTTCAATCTGCCTTGTATCATGCTTTATGCATTATTCTGCAATAAATTTTCTTCACTTAACATTATGCTTAAAAACACATTATTTTCCCTCTGTCCAGCAGTGCTAAGGAGTCAGTAAGTGTAATTTATTTTATGGGAAAGCTACACAAAATTATATTTAACCAATATTAATGGCATCTCATCATTGGAAATCTGTACTGCTGAGACTGCTGCTAAGAATGAGTATATTTTCATATGCTAACTGAACTGGGCTTTATGTTTATTCTTCTACTGAAGAAAACATAGTTTTTGGAAGGGGTGATAATGAGTTTATTGAATTAGATTTTTCTATTTACAACTGAGATCACATCTACTTACTATTTTGTGAGTCTACATTGTTTCTAACGTGTTCACACTTATGAATGGGCTCAATCATATAAAAACACACCCATGTGCTCGCATTGTTTTAAAAGAGCAGTGCACACATTATACTCCTCATACAAAGCAACCTTTGATTAAAAACCACTAGTTTCAAAGATCAGTCTGATTTTGAACATGAACCAAGATACATACTGTATGATCCAAAAATCTATTTTAGCTATTTTGCATAGTTGCTGTCTTACTGCACTATATATATATATATATATATTATAAAGGACAGTGATGAGGGGCACCATATGGTATTAACTTTAGTTAGAGAGCTGACTGTCTTCCCCTCCCCCAAAAAATCTTTGGCCAAGAGTGCTCCATTGTGAAAACTGAAAGTATCTGGTGATACTTTAGCAGCAGTCTATTGGCTTGTCTTTTTCTTATTGATTTCCAGAACCTCTTTATATATTCTGAATACTGATAATTTGACTGTTTCATATGTTGCAAATATTTTCTCCTAGTTTGTTGGGTGCATACTTTATAAATCCTCACAGCACTGCAAACTATTTATTATTCTCTCTCCTCAGTTTTATAGGAAAGGAACAGGAGATATAGAGGATACACATCTTGCCTCAAGTCACAACAGTCAGCAGAGCCAGAATTTGAAGACTACCTGCTTCCACACTCAGTCTTACTATCGCTTTTGACTTTGTCTATTCTAACAGTCCCACTTGGCTAAGTGCAAGGATTCTTGTAATAGGCAATGAATATAAACTCTTTAATTCAATTAGTAAGTTCTCATCCATTTCCATTAATGTCATTTGGTGTGACAATGTGCAAGCAGATCCAAAAAGCATAAATCAAACCAAACCTCTAGAAGGCGGGAGCCAAGTCTGATTGGTGGTGCTACCGCAGAGCCTGCTGCAGTGCCTGGCAGATGGAAGCGCTGGGCACTCATGAGGAGAAAGGTCCTGTCACTAGCAAGCAGAGTTCTACTTGCCCGGTGTTGCTGCCCATGGGAGGATTTGTGTTCTTCAGAATATCCTTGAGGTTGATTACAGGTACTTTGGGTTTTCTTTTGTTTGCTTATATCTGTATTCTTTCTCCCCTATAAGTTAATGTCCCAGAGTCAGTAAGAAGTAAGATTCTGAGCTTTGGATATGCCTCTGAAACTCCTTGCGATGTGCTACTGTGCAAGTAAGAAGTGCCTGATATGTAGTAAGCTACATGATAATTCATCATGTTCTCATTCCCTGATCTCTACGCAGTATTCACCCTTCTAAAATACTTTTGGTAGTAGGGAGGTATTTTAAAAAACTCAAATGTCACTTTCTCCATAAAATATCCCCCCAAACTAGCCTTAGTTCCTGCTCAAATAAAAACGTATCCCTTTCTTCCTCTGCCTTCCCATTGCAACTTTTCTTCTTCCTAGAACAGCATTTATGACACTATGGTGATTTATTTGCTTCTCTGTCTCTCACATTAGGCTGTGAGTCCAGATAACCAGCACATCTCACTGGCTAGGTATTCCCAGTACCTAGTATGCACCTGACACAGTGCACAGGGCGGTCATTCTGCTGAAATGTGTAAGTAAATGACAGAGAGAGAGGGGAAGTCAAGGAATGTGGGGTCGAGTTCTGGGTGGGTGGGGAGTGAGCGGCAGTGAGCAGGGTGGGAACAATACCGAAAGAGGGAGCTGGGGCTGGAGGAGGAGAGGAGGGGGAGGATGTGGGTGTGGTGATGGAGGCGTGTGGCTGGGCAGAGGCTGGGCTTAGGGTCCCATCACTTCTCCTCATGGCGTGGAACAACGCCTGAAGCACTAGTCCATATACTGCTGCTCACAAGTTCCTCTCAAATCTCATTGCCATCAATCAAACAGAACTCATGTGCCCTCTTCTCAGGACAGTGATGAGACTAAAACAGAACAATGGAACATGGGGAAAGTGCATGGATGAGAGGTGCTAGCATGTGCAGAGCGGGAAGCTGGCCCCGAGGGTGTGGAGTCAGCGCACAGCTGGGACCAGAACCCAGATGCCTGGACGGCTAGTCAGGGCCCCTCCCACTGCATAGGGCTGCCCCCCGGGAGCTCTAGAGAGGGGAACGTTGGATTTTAAGCAATGCAAAGGAATTCTTCATATGCTTGCACACAAAGCTATACTCACGGCCAGCTCCAAGGCGAGCCAATTGGATGCTGAGAAACAGGAAACAACCAAGCTATGAAGTAAACCGATCCAAGTGTTGAAAAGATAATTTGTCCAAAACCAGACCCCTGGTGAAGCTTCACTGTGTTATTTGTTAGCTAAGGGCAGGAGTATGTGGAAACGAAGGGTTGCCGGGACCACTGCTGAAGATCCTTGAGGCCATTACTAAGCTAAATATCAGGAGTGAAGGCTCTTTACTCTCTAGAATTTCCAGCTCCTTTTCTGGGAAGATTTTCCAGTTATGAAATCAGTCAATCTGGGGAAACATTTCCTGCATTTAACTTTCTGATGCCACAGAGAGAGAAGGGAAAGCGGTGGTGCCTGCAGTGGAGTGCTCCTCTTCCCAGGGGCGTGGGAGGGAGATGCCTTCTTTCACCTTGCCAGGCTTCCTTCGGAGGCAGCGCCTGGGGCTCCCATAGTCATCCACACAGCACTTCTGAGGCCAGCCTGGCGCTTGGCTCTAAGTGTGGGAGGCCCTTCCTGGCAAGGTTCCATGCTCGGAGGCGGACACCATAGCCCTTCAGTCCCACCCAGCAGTGGCCCTCAGCGAGATAATGACAAGAGCAAGCAGAGGCCTTAAGACATGCCAAGCACAGACCAAGACCACCGGACAGCAGCACCACCGTCAGTTCCCAGACACTCCATGAGGAGTGGTATTTTACTGTCTCCAAGCTTTCTTTCCCTCATCTGCAGTAGGGAAACTCCAGAGCAGACATTCCAAATGCCTGTCTTCAAACCAGCTATACCACAGTCACCTGGGTTACATGTTAAAACCATCAGTGACATCTTTGGAAAGATATCAAGAATCTGATATCAAGTCTATTTCAAGAGGGATGGTACATGAGGGCAGAGCATTGGAAAGGAACTTTCCAGTGTACAAATTCATGGTTTTTTTTCTTTAACTTTTGAATCCATTGCATGTAATAATTCAAAAACAACAAAATAACTCACATTTAAAATAAGATGAACCACAAATATAGATTTCCAGGTCCTACCTGAGTCCAGAAAAAATGCGGCAGTGCTTTTAACCCAGTATCCAAAATGGGTCTGAAACCAGATTCAAGGACTCCTATCCTCCAGGATGACTCCTCCCTCCTGATGGAAGATCCTGTTTTACAGATAAAACTGAGTTCTGAGAATGGTGGGAAATGGGCCAAGTCACATCGTTACTTATCGAACAGTAAGTAAAGTCTGGGTTTTCAGTGCCAAGTCTCCAACCTGCTGTTTTTTATGCTCACCCGCTGTGGCCCCAGCATCTTCCCCTCTCAATTCTACTTCTCTACACAAGAAAGACTTTTCTTGTCTCAGATCCCTTGCCATTCAAACCCTGCTTTCTTCAAGCTAATCTGGTAAATGGAGTGATGATGTGTTTAGTGGGTACTAATGGGCCAATGCGCTCTATTAAAAGACACTCATGAACCCTTCTGGAAACATTTGCAATCAATGACTGTGTTTCACTTCTGTAAAGTAATATGGGGGATTGAGTATAATGATTTTTCTAAAATTCTACCCCAGGAGGCAGGGGAGAAAAAGCAGCAAACTCAAGTCCTAAGACCTGGGTTGAAAGGTTTACCGTGTGGAAGCCACCTCTCTTTTTGGCTCATTTTCTACATTTTAACTTTTGAATCCATTGCATGTAATAATTCAAAAACAACAAAATAACTCACATTTAAAATAAGATGAACCACAAATATAGATTTCCAGGTCCTACCTGAGTCCAGAAAAAATGCGGCAGTGCTTTTAACCCAGTATCCAAAATGGGTCTGAAACCAGATTCAAGGACTCCTATCCTCCAGGATGACTCCTCCCTCCTGATGGAAGATCCTGTTTTACAGATAAAACTGAGTTCTGAGAATGGTGGGAAATGGGCCAAGTCACATCGTTACTTATCGAACAGTAAGTAAAGTCTGGGTTTTCAGTGCCAAGTCTCCAACCTGCTGTTTTTTATGCTCACCCGCTGTGGCCCCAGCATCTTCCCCTCTCAATTCTACTTCTCTACACAAGAAAGACTTTTCTTGTCTCAGATCCCTTGCCATTCAAACCCTGCTTTCTTCAAGCTAATCTGGTAAATGGAGTGATGATGTGTTTAGTGGGTACTAATGGGCCAATGCGCTCTATTAAAAGACACTCATGAACCCTTCTGGAAACATTTGCAATCAATGACTGTGTTTCACTTCTGTAAAGTAATATGGGGGATTGAGTATAATGATTTTTCTAAAATTCTACCCCAGGAGGCAGGGGAGAAAAAGCAGCAAACTCAAGTCCTAAGACCTGGGTTGAAAGGTTTACCGTGTGGAAGCCACCTCTCTTTTTGGCTCATTTTCTACACTTGTAAAATGAGGGCATTAGACTGAATGATCTCAAAAGTCCTCTTTAATGTTTAACATTCTATTATATAATCCCTGCCTGAATCTGTCCTTTCTGTTTAAATCTGCATGTTCAACCATAGGCTCTAGAAGATATAATTGTGCTTTTGGAAAAGAGTTCTCAGTAACTGAGTATTTTGTAACTCTGAGCTTGAGTAGCAAGGTTTTAGCCATTTCAGGATTAAGTGGGTAGCAAGGGGGACCTTGGGGCTTCCCAGGTGGCACAGTGGTGAAGAATCTGTCTGCCAACGCAGGAGACACAGTAGATGCATGCTGGATCCCTCGGTTGAGAAGATCCTCTGGAGGAGCAAACGGCAGCTCACTTCAGTGTTCTTGCCTGGGAAACCTCATGGACAGAGGAGCCTGGCAGGCTACAGTCTATGGGGTTGCAAGGAGTCAGACATGACTGAGCAACTGAGCATTCACACATGCAAAAGGAACCTTTCAGTGCAAATTCAGTCTTAATCACAAAAAAGAGGAATAGCTTGGGGTTCATTAAAAAGAAACTGAAACCAAATAAAAGTTAAAGATGGAAAATAGCCTATTAGAATTGGAGAAGACCCAACACAGGAAGTTGCATGTCAGCACAGATACGCTTGACCTCTAGTGATTCTGCTTCTGTTGAGGGAGGAAAGCCAGGTATGTGTCTGAGAAAGAATGTTCAAGAAGAGATGCTGTCGGTGGCAATGCCTTAAGCTCCCCCTGTACCAGCTGGGATAAAGAGCCTTAATCTAAGTTTCTCTCCTGCTAAAATGCAAGTGTCTTGAGACTATCCACCCCAAGTATATATGAATTTTTTGTTAGGCTGCATCGGGTCTTAGTTGCAGCACGTGGGATCTTTCATTGTTGTGTGTGGGCTCCAGAGTATGCAGGCTCAGTAGCTGCAACACACGGGCTTAGTTGCTCTGTGGCCACAGGGATCTTAGCTCCCTGTGCATGCATGTGTGCTCACTGAGTTGTGTCCGACTCTGTGATTGCATGTAGGCTCTTTCTGTTCATGGCATTTCCCAGGCAATTCCATGGGTTGCCATTTCCTCCTCCAGATCTTCCCTGACCCTGGGATCAAACCCTCATCTCCTGTGTCTCCTGCACTGGCAGACAGATTCTTTACCACTGAGCAACTTGCTGCTGCTGCTAAGTTGCTTCAGTCGTGTCTGACCCTATGCGACCCCATAGACGGCAGCCCACCAGGCTCCCCCGTCCCTGGGATTCTCCAGGCAAGAACACTGGAGTGGGTTGCCATTTCCTTCTCCAATGCATGAAAGTGAAGTCACTCAGTCGTGTCCGACTCTCAGCGACCCTGCAGCCCACTGCAGCGACTCTCTGCAGCCCACCAGGCTCCTCCGTCCATTGGATTTTCCAGGCAAAAGTACTGGAGTGGGGTGCCATTGCCTTCTCTGCTGAGCCACTTGGGAAGCCCTTAGTTCCCCGACCAGAAATCAAACCCTCTGCCCTACATTGCCAGGCAGATTCTTAATCACCAGACCACCAGGGAAGTCCCATATATAGGAAATTATCAAATCTTTTTACAAATAGGGTCTTTTAAATTGTGATAAAATATACATAAAATGTACCATTTTAACCATTTTGAAGTGTATAGTTTTGTGGCAATACATTCATCATTGGGCAACCAACACCACCATCCATCTCCAGAAGGTTTACATCCTTTCCAGCTAAAACTCCACACCGATTACATAGTGACCTCCCACTTCCCCCTCCCCTACTGCCAGGAATCACTCTTCTACTTTCCATCTCTGTGGATTTCACAATTCTGGTACCTCTTATAAGTGGAATCACGCAATATTTTTCTTTTGTGACTGGCTGATCCACTTAATAAAATGTCTTTAAGGTTCATCTGAGTCGTAGCATATGTCAGAGCATCCTTCCTTTTTAAGGCTGGGTAAGATTGCATTGGATGTATTGCTGTTGTTCAGTCACTAAGCCCTACTCTTTGCGACCCTATGGGCTGCAGCATGCCGGGCTTGCCTGGCCTTCATTATCTCCCAGAGTTTACTCAAACTCACGTCCATTGAGTTTGTGATGCTATCCGACCATCTCGTGTTCTGTCACCCCCTTCTCCACCTGCCTTCAATCTTTTCCAGCCTCAGGGCCCTTTCCAGTGAGTTGCCTCTTCGTATCAGGTGGCCAAAGTATTGGAGCCTCAGCATCAGTCCTTCCAATGAATATTTAGGGTTTTATAGCACATTTTATTTATCCGTTCAAGGTCACTTGGATTGCTTCTGTTTCTACTGTAAATAACACTACTGTGAATGTACGTGTACAGATACCTGAGTCCCTGTTGCAACGAGGTTTCGTTGGAGTGGGGGGATCAACCCCCCCGCCTTCAGTTTCTCATAACCTTCCATGGAGTGGGTCCCCCCCCCCTCACTACTTCAGGTCTGGTCACACCCTGCATCGACCACAGCAGATGGAACCCCCTCATCAGCGAGCCCTTGCTAGCAGGCAGCTGGGTCCAACACCCCCAGGCTCCCCTTCCCAACCAGCGAGGCCCTGGCACAGCACAGTTTGGTGGAACGTTTTCCTCACAAGCGTGGACCTTCCTGCCTCTTCAGCTGAGGACATGGACTCATGACTCAAAGTCACGTATAAGAATATCTTCCAAAGTCTTAATGACCTTCAAAATAGGAAAAAACTTAATTGAAGTGAATGGGAAACTCTCTCCTAGAGTAGGACTTTAAAGGTTACCAAAACATTTCTGAACAATGTGTTGAATAGACAAGACTAAAATTGTGGTTGAGTTTCCTGAAAAGAACTCCTGACAGACTTATTTATCACAAAGCCCTCGATATCGCTGAGGATATGTGGAAAAAGAGACAAGTCTTTCCAATATGGATGTGGCTTTCCGCATTAATTTGTTATCTTTGAGAAGGAAAAGGAAAAAAAAAAGTCAAATCAGAATCCTGGGTCATGATGCCCCAAGCCAGGGTGGTTTTGTTTTCCCCAGGTTTTTTAAGGTTATCAATTCTTCTTGTGGGTGAGACTTGTATCCAGTTCATAAGAATAACCGTTTCTTGTGGGAATGAAACAGAACAAACAGGCAGCAGAAGAATGTGTTCTGGGCTTTTTTCAGGTTTGCCCTCTGCAGTCCTTGGGTTGAGTGGATTTGATGTAGCTAAACCCTTGGCAGAGGGCTCCTGTTTTCCAGCATTTGGGCCTGAGCTCCGTGGAAAGGGCCAAGAGCTGGTGGAGAGTCCATACTCTGTAGCTTTGTGAGAGATCTTTGAGAATGCTATTCCTCCACAGGTGACACCATCCCCTTCCTGAGAATCCCTGCTGGGCTCCCATTTAAATATTCAAACTAGACCAGTGATTCCTCTTCCAGGCAAAACAAACAAACAAACAAAAAAAGCCGCCAAGTTCCTCGAATTAGAGAACAATGATAACAAGAATAACAATAATATTATTTTCTCTTATACATATAATAGAAAAACAACATCAACACAACTCACATTTATTCAGCACAAGGTGGCAAAACTCTCAGTGACTTCTCTGGTGATTCAGTGGCTTCGACTCCACATTCCCAATGCAGGGGGCCTGGGTTCAGTCCGCGGTCAGGCAACTAGCTCCCACATGCTGCTCCCATATGCTGCAATGAAGGCCGAAGATCCCACGTGCAGCAACTAAGACCCGGTGTAGCCAATTATTAAAAACAAACAAACAAAAAGCCCTTCTTCTCAACTGACATTGGCTTCCCTAACCCATGTGCCCCTTCTTGCTACCTGTGCTTTTAAACACATGGGCGCCAGGACATCTTCTGGGCAAGAAATTCCTGGATCTTGGTGATTCAGCAAAACTGACTGGGCACAGGTGTGGCTTTACATGATTCTTATCCTCTGACCGTTTCGCATTCACCAAGATTCCTGGCTCCCACACCAGCCCTGAAGGCCTCCCTCACATCGGAGACCAAGGCCTCGATGTGCTAGACCAAGGAAGGCAATGTGAGATCGATAGCTTCTCTGGGACTGTGGCTTGCATGAACACTTACCTATTTGTGCATTTCCAACAGGTGCTACCTTTTTTCTGAGCTCTTACAATGCAAACAGTTATGTACATGCACTTTCTGGTTCCACACTTCTGACAACGATGAGCGGTAGATGATTGTAACGCCCTGTTTTCCACCTGAGGAAACTTAAGGGTTAGGATGGCTAACTGATTTTCCAAGGGCCCATAGCTGGTGATACATGAAACACTTTAGGAATTCTCTGCTTTTGCCCACTAGAGAAGTTCTTTATATTACTAACAGGCTTCCCTTTCCTAAATTAGCATGTCAGATCTGAATTTAAAAGACGGAACACATGGTGGATGGGCAATTTTCTAAACACACACCCCCCCCTAGTCCCCAGTCTTTGCCTGACAAGCTCCTGTGCCCCCCCGCACCCCGCCACCCTTGGCATTTCATTTAGCACACACAATTACGGGATGGAAGAGGACATGACTGCAGGCTCTGAGAGCGTTTTGGGCATTACACCTCCCTCAGGGCCACTAGGGAACATGAGCTAATTGTATTAACAAGTGGCATCTGGAATTTATTCAATTTTACACGAACACTGTGTTGTTTATGAATGAACCTCACTTGGGAAATGGAGACTAGGATCCCAGCTGTTTAACAAACAGACTCTTCCCTTGGGTTTGCCAAGCTCTGGCAAGCTAACGAACTGCTTGTGTTCATGTTTACAGCTATCCGTTGGCTACCCGTGGGAGTCCTGAGAGTTTTTACTCTAGGTTATCAACCGAGAGGACTTGGGCAAAGGTCCTACATTATCCTTCCACAAACTGGATGCATCTGCCTGGAGTCAGAAAGAGAGCAGTCTTCCCAGGGTCCTAGAATCCTCACGTTCGGCTCCAGAAGGGGTAGGGACAGGAGGCGTCCCTATTCTTTGCCGCTCAGGGGCACCTCCAGAAGGGGTAGGGATAGGAGGCAGCCCTATTCTTTGCCGCTCAGGGGCACCTCCAGAAGGGGTAGGGATCGGAGGCGGCCCTATTTTTGCCGCTCAGGGGCACCTGGGTTGCTGTGCTTTTTATCCTACTTGAAACCAGGTGTGCATTTCTGAAAAACAGGCTCGGGAAGTGGCCACCGTTGAAGCTCCCTGGGGTCCCTGGGATAAATAAGATGGAGTCTGGGTGATAAGATAAAGGCTACCATTGATCTCTTGCTGCTTTAAATTGTCTGGTATCCTCACTCTCCAAGAGGTTAGAAACCTGGTGGTTGCTCAGGGATGCGAATGGTCAAGGGCTGAGGCCTGGGACAATCAAGTGTATCTGAAGGGAATGAGGAGAAGTCTTGCTCCTCCACCCGCGGTTCTGACGATGCCCCAAATCAGCAGGAAATGGTTACAGACTAGGACCTGCGCCCTTGAAAATGAGGATCAGGATAAAAGAAGAGGGAGTTGTCACTAGCAAAGCCCATTAACCATTCCAGGAAAGAGAAACAGTTTGGTTAATAAAACAAAGTCTAACTGCTTTTCTCTTTCTTGGTGCTTAGTCTGGTTTCACTTGCTCACAGGGGCCAAGGACAGAGGCCTTGCAACTAGACCTTCAGACCAGAGTTCTGAGCATGAAAGGGCTTCCCCAGTGTCTCAGCACCAAGCACCACACTGCTATTCAAGATGGCGGCAGCCCATGCAGAGACGCTGCCCAAGGCATTTGTGGTCCAGAGCCGTGAACCGAGCCCCAACCCCGCCCGCTCCCAGCTGGCAGGATCCCTATAAAGCAGCCCCACCTGTCTGAGAGACCATGGACTCTAGATCCAGAGCTCACATCTTTTGGTTTTTTGATCAAAGAATAGTTTTCTTTGCTTCTAAACCAAACTCAGTCTCATTCTGTTAGCTCTAATGACACCAGCCAGGAGGATCCTTATGGGGAACTGACTTAGGAGGGCCGGCAACAACACTGTGATATAACAGAAATTAGTCAGCTCAAGCAGACTTGGTCAGTAACATAGATTTCCTGATAAGGAGGACGGGGACCTGCTCTTGAGAAACACACTAAAAAAGCTGGGCCAAAAGACCCTGAAGCCATTCAGAGGTGTTCACGCTCCAGCAGGAGTGGGGCCCGGGCCATGCTGGTTTCAAGTTCCTCATTGCTACATAAATGGCCAAAGGAAACATTATCCAAGAGTTTCACATCAAAGGCTAAATGGCAGGCTGATTTTCCTTTTAATCTGTCCAATAAGCAAGTGAGGATTAGACAATGCACATGCTTAGGAAGAAGACTTCATGCTGTTCCAGAGTGGACTTGCCCATGCTCTCGTTTCCAGCCTGTCCCCACTAAGGAGCAGTTGTTGTGTGAACAGGGTGGCACAGAAAATATCTAAAGAATGTCTGAACAACATATTAAATAAATGGAACTGAAACCTGGGGAACAGTTGGAGCTGCAATCATCCCCTTTACTCCCAGCTGGCTTTAGGAATTCAGATGAGGTGCACCTCTGGGAAAGGAGGCCTCCCGGAAACCACAGGAAACCTGTCCTAAATACCCAGGGTCTACATGATGGCTCAGCGCTGCATGAGAAATGATGGCTTCTGATGTCCTGGACTGATCTGCAAAGCAATGAAGTCTTTTTTTTTTTTGAGTTTTAGAGTTGTGTGTGTGCAGCCTAGTGTCTCAGACCAATGGAAGAGATCCATCACCCGTGATGTTTAATTCTCACACAGTATTGTGTGGTGTGCAGGGCAGGATTGATCATCTGGATCCTACACAGGAGGAAGAGGAGGCCCATGGAAGTTATATGACTTACCCCAAGACACACGATTGAAGACTTGGCCAGGATGGGACTCCAGCTGAGGACTTTTGATCACTTCTCTGACCCTCTGATGCCATGTGCTTTTCACTCTGCCGTGTTGCTAATGGGCTATTTCTCTGCACCAAGTTGTCACTCTGGGTTACCTAAAGGACCTGGGAAGGGTCTACGTTATTCTTCCATAAACTGAAGGTATGTGCCTGGCAAGGAGTTCCAGTGAGACAGCAGAGAAAACTACCGACTCTTGGCTCTGAGTTGCCATGTAATTAGACCGCGAGCTTCACGAGGGCAGTAACCAGGCCTGGCTCGCTCTGTATCCTAAGACCTGGCATAGTAAACATCTGCAGAGGGAGGGAAAGGGAAAGAATGGGAGGTACGAAGGGAGGTTAATTTCTTCGGATCACTGGCCTGCTGTGTTGCTCGTTTCATTAGATTATCACAGGCACTCAAGATGAGTCCTAGGATAGGACTTTGCATAACATGATTTTTCTGGTCTCATTCTGGCTACGTTAGTTTCTCACCTTTGTTTTTTCTTTACTTCTGCTTTTAATTCATGTGATTTTGTTTTCATTTTTTTATGCTATACTTTAAGCATTCTTGTGGCTGATTAAATATTTCTGGGACATTAGTCCACCAAAAAAAAAAAGAAAAACCTAGAAAAGCAAATGAATAGCTATACACACACATAAATGGCAGTGAACGTTTCTATTTGTGACCCTCCCCAACCAAGAATGCCACCCATTCAATATTAACAAATTCCGAGATTTTTTTCCCCCAGCAATCTTGCTATCCTTCCTTTTCATATCTTCCCAAATTCTACTCACTCTTTAACAACTATCCCACCAACAGTTTCCTCCCTGACCTCAGCCAGCTAGTCCAGCTCTAGAATCTTCTAACTGAAAGTGGCATGTGCTACTTGTGAGCTCTGAGGCTGGCGGGAGCCTGGGGCAGGGCAGTGCCATGAAACTCACTGGCCAGCCCCCACCACCCCTCGCAATCTGAGTGAGTTCCAGCATGTGGTAACTGCTCTTGCCAGACCATCCCCTACCACAAGAGCATGCCTTGGCCTCCCTCACCTCTGCTGACTCTGAAGGTTTACTGAAATTACTTCCCTACCTCAAGCCTTGTTTAAAATCCATCTCTTCCAACAACTTGTCTCTGTCCTCTTGAGTGCCTTCCTACTACATTCCAGTAGATTCACTGTTTCTGTTTTTTACTTCCTACATTGTATTTTGTCCTTTATTATCTAAAATGTCATGAAAAATAATATTATCCCTATAAATGCACTGAGGATGATTTGGAGGAAAAGGTACAATGGAAATCTCTGGGGTGAACAATAAGACTGTAATTATGTAGTGCTGATGACAAAGGACCAATGGGTGTCTCTGTGTTGGTTTCATTAATGACCCCTGTAACGCCATCTTTGTTTTCCTTGTTTTCCTTTACGTCAGGATCATAAACAGCTGAGGTTTGAAGGACTTTGTGCTTTGAAGAACTATCAAATTATGTCTTACCTTATTCTGGATTCCTGTTATCTGTAACCTCTACTTGGCATTTAACAAAACACTTTTACATGACTATTCTGTGTCCATCTTGTTCTCATTTTCTTCTCGACATCTCAAAGTATTGAACACGAGGTAGACTCACAGAGAGCCTACAGCCTACATTTGAGAGTTCACCCCACGCCCGGGGATGGCATTCTCCCATGCTCAATTGTTCCTCTGAGGAACAAGACACCAGCAGTCCGAGCAAGTAATCCCAGTCCAAAGCAACATGTCTCTCCCCGGGAGCCACTTCCTTTGTGTCGAAGTCATCGGTGTTTGTTTTTGCTGCACTTGCCCAGGACTTGGGTTGGGAAAGTGGGGCTGGAGGAGGCGACGTGCTGGTCTGAGGGAGGAGACCACTCTCCTCAAGCGCCACCCTGAGAACGCACGGAACGCACACGTGCTCTGGCTGGCCCTACAGTCACCGTTTACAGCTTTCTTTCGACAGTCGCAAAAACATTGCGTCAGGTTGTCAGTTTCTGACTTTGTTTTAGTTCAATAAATAAAAATAAAGCTACTGATAAATGCCATCAGGAAATGTGAGCTCTTGTCCCATGGTCCACGTTTGTGAGAACAAGGCCTGAAGATTCCTCTACACGTTAACTCTCCTGGAGGCTACTCTGCATGAAAACTGTCATTTCCTATGTTTCTTGCAGGGCTGGACTGGTTTGCCACACAGAACTGTATGTATACCTGGCTTTACCTAAATAGAGTCAGAAATAAGGGCTTCATTTACCTTATGGCAAGAATACCCTCCCAGACTGCTCAGTAACCAGAGCAGGCAACGTGCCTGAGAAGCCAGCTGCTGAGCCAAGGGCCTAGATGGACTCAGTATGACACAAAGACACTGATAAACATAGCCAGAAGATCCCAAGAAGTACCCAATATAAATGCTTTATTGCTAGCACAGAGGTTTCTTTTTAAGTAAATTAAAAGAAATAAATCTTCATTTTCACATTCTATATTGCAGTTCAAGGTAACTAGCTGGTTAGTGGATATGTTCATAGGGGACACAGGCTATAGGAGGAGAGCATGACATTCACACGAAAGAACTCAGAAATGTGGCATCTCTCAAGGCATCCAGCCACTGTCCTTTGTCAATAACAGCAAGTAGAGGTTTCTTTAAAACATCATGAGTAGACACAAAGGTTATAAATAGACAACCGGCAATGTTAGAAAGCAGAAAACCATTAAATACAGAAGGCTATATATGTGTTGCCCATATTTCATATACTCTAGGTTAGGTTTGGTACTTTTAAATAAGTGATCTTCATCTAGGTTAGAGATGAATTGGATTCGGCAGCTGGAAGGGAAGCTGACACTGCCTACGTCATGGAGCCTTCACTGGGAAGCAGCAGTGGGATGCTCAGCTGGGAGGAGAGGGGGAGAGGGGCCGGCCTGTTTCACACCATGCCCCCCACCCTGCCAGGAGGCCAAGAGGCAAGAACGGTGTGTGGACGGGCTACAGGCATGTCAAGTGGAACTCTGGTAGGGCGTGGCAATCATGGCACACTGGAACACTACAAATGGAGAAGGAAACCTCCAGGCCTGGCCAGCTCTTCCAAGGTTACCGCCAGCAGATCTAGGGCATGGGAGCCAAAAATAACACTTGGCACACTAGGACTAGCAGGTGGTGGGCACAGGGGACTGGGGGGCAGAAGAGACTGTGGATTCCAACTGCAGGGAGAATTCACTTCATATGAATTGTCTGCAGAACTGGACATGGAATTATTTCTACAAGGCACCCAGCATTACCTTCTTTCCAAATTCTCAAGTCCACTCAGATCACTTTTTGGTTGATTTGAAAGATAAGCTTTGGAAAAGATCAATCTGTGAAAAACAACCCAGCCCCTGACTTATTCCAGAATAATCAAGAAGGAATTAAGTGCATACATGCACATGTACGCGCACACACACACACACATCTCTCACACACACCCCCAGACCATGCAGTAAGCCCCGAGGCTGTGAACTACACAGAATGGTCTCTGGAGCTCCATCTCCTGATCTTTCACTCGAGTTATTTATGGATGTAAGAAAGCCAGACTGGGTCAGAAACTTCCTAAGTTCTTTCTTCTTAGTACATCTGCAGTGTACCTGGCATTTTCAATCTGGTCTGGCTCTAACTAAAACCATTTCATGTTTTGCTTTGAAGAAATGGATAACATGAAACGGTAATTTGGCTGTAAAACCTTGGAAAATTGTTCCCGGCCCAAACATCTGCCCCAAATGAGCTCAGCTGAGATCTCCTTGGAGGAGCAGGAGGGGAGCGTGAACAGAGAGAGCCTAGAAGAGGGAAACGAAGACAATGGAAAGGCTACCTCTGCTTCTGAGTGAGGTCCTCTGTGACAGAGGCATCAAACAGCACAGCTCCCCTACTCAGGCCCTCACCCCAGAAAGACACACTGGATGTGCCCACAGCTGCTCCCCAGCCTTTATCCCATTCCCAATATTTGGTATCATTAAGGTGATCCCTCACAGAGTGCCAAGAAACCACGCCCACTGGCTTGCATTCATTACACCCAGCGAATGGTCTACATGCTGTCATTTGAATTGTTAAATAAGGACTGAGTATTGGGGATTCCTGAGAGCTGGGCCCCACAGGGAAAGCAGAGAGGGGAATCGTGCAGGCTGGTCTTCACCTTCCTTCTTGGCCATCTTAAGAGTTCTTCTGGGGGATCTTTACTGTCACAGTCTTAACTTCAGAGTACTCTCGCAAACCAAATTCTCCCCTGAAAAACAGAAAAGGCAGAATCAGGCACCTGGGGCCAAAACATTCCAAGGTGGGCTTTCCCCTTCAGGAAATGGGGGAGAAACCCCACTCCTACCACTGGACACCCGGGATGTGTCTGTGCTCTCTTGGGTCTCCTGGAGATCTAGTCCACTTCAACTGAAGGAAAACCACGAGGTTCCCAGGTAATAGTCCTCTCGGCTTGGGATTCTACATTCCATCCCGTTAGTCCTTGGGTTTAACGTGTGTGCTCAGTCGCTGAGTCGTGTCTCTTTGCGACGCCCTGGACTGCAGCCAGCGAGGATCCTCTGTCAGTGGGATTTCCTGGGCAAGAGTACTGGAGTAGATTGCCATTCCCTTCTCCAGAGGATCTACCTGACCCAGGGATCGAACCCAGGTCTCTTGCATCTCCTGCATTCTTTAACACTGAGCCACCTGGGAAAGTGGAAACAAATACCTAAAGGCCTCCCATGGAGGAGTACAAATCACCTATAATGACTTAAAAATAGAACCCTAAATAAATGCTGTTCACGGTTCTCCACAGTCAGGGGAAAGAGTCAAGAAATCAAAATAACTGACTGAAGAGGAACTGGGATGTGGTAGTAAGCCACCTAAGGCTTGCCTTTGGTTACTTCTCCTCCTGGCTCACGGCGCTCTCTGGGATCTTGGTCATGGACCAAGGAGTCTGTGTCATTTGGTAGACAAACACTGATGGCACTGCCAGCATGGGGCAGCACTGGGCTGAGCAAAACAGAAACAACATAACTGGTCCCAGCCTCTGAGGAGCCCACAGGTGGTCTCACCTGAGAGGGAGGGGAGGGTGCCAGGCCACCTGCCTAGGTGGCCACAGGAGACAAAGCCCCGCGACCACTGCTCTAAGGATGCTGGGGCGAGGAAAGGCTCCTTGACACCATGCTCCTTTTCTCCACCTCTTTTCTCAAGTTCGTTCTCATTTTACCTCTCTTTAAATGTCTCTTTTTCTCTTCTCTATTTCATTGTTATATCAAGTATGTTCTCTTAATTTTTTTCTATAAAATACTTGAACTTCTGTTTTCTTTTCTTTTTAAAGTCACTCCTCTGTGAAGCTTCTCCTCACGCTCTCAGGAGCGTGCCCTACTCCTCTGTGTTCAGAGCACCTGTGCCCGCCTCCCCTACTGACTGTCTGCGCCAGGAGGCAGGGTGCGGGAGGGAGGTGGCCGCTCTGTCTTCCCCACCAACCTGTATCTTACTGATACAGCTTTCCGTCCTCCCCCACACCTAGTGTGTGGCCCACAGCACTAGGCTCAAAGAAGGCACCTGATAACTGTGGGAGTTATCTGAGAGCTTTCCTGGCACCACACAAGGCTCCTCAGGCATTTCCAGTGGCTCCTCTGAGCACCAGGGCACCTGAGTGGTCATGCCCCCCCGCCCCCCAGCCCCCAGGACATCAGAGACTGGGGCAAGCGTGCTGTCCTCTCATCTGCATTGGCCATCTTGCTCCAGGGATGAGAAGAATAAACTTGGGATTGCCCCACTTGGTATATGGTTCCCTCACTGGCTCCAACCAGGCTGCCTCTTTATTACCAGCTCAGCTCTGGCTCTCGCTGGACGTTTTCCTGCCCTTGAGCAATGGTGCGTGTGTCTCTTCATCACAGACATCATCCGCCTCCTGTTTGAAGCATGGTTACCCCCTTCTTGTTCCCTTGCTTGTGCACGCACTTGGGGCAGACCCTGAACCACTCCCCTCAATCTCTAACTAGGCTGTGAGAGACGTAAGAAAGCCTTCAGAGGCAGGAACTCGCATTCCAGGGAGACTGTCAGATCCCAGACCTCTGGGTGCTCAAAGCAATGGAAAGCCCTGCTGGACTGGGGGTGCTCCTCTCCTGGATCCCAGGCAGCCAGCTGCGGTAAGCGTTCAGACTGCTCTAAGATGGAGGACTGGGTTCATATCTGCCACAGGAGGAAATAACACCCATGGGCCCGGATCACAGGGAAAGCCAGCGAGAGGTCCTAGGGCAGTGAGTGGAGCTGAATGCTGGGGTGGGGGCTCAGCAGACAGCAGCGCCCCCTCGGCTTTGTGTTAACTGGCTGTGTGCCTCCAGCCAACTCATCCCCATCTCCTGGTATCCAGCTGTCTTTCTGACATCAGTTCCTGAATTTTAGTATACATACCACTCTTGAAGCTTGCTTAAAGCGTAGGTTCCTGACCAATCCCTTCCTAAGACTCTGTTCCAGTAGGTCTGGGGAAAAGCCCAAGAGACCATGAGATGGGTGGTTATTGGACCCAGACTTTGAGCAATACTGCTGTAAGGTCTCTGAAAGCCTTGACATTTCGGTTCTTCAGCTATTTTGCCATCTCCTTCCAGGGTCTTTCTCTCAAATCTACTGAAATTTTTCTTAATCCAGTTAAATTCTGTGGCACAGACAGTTTCGCAGTTAAGGAAGCAGCTCACTGCTGCACAAAAGGCAGATGCACTGTTACTGACACGCCCCAATATCCCTACAAGGCCATCTGTCCAGCTGGGCCACGGGTCAGGGCCCAGGACACGTATGGGTGCAAGAGCTGAACTGTGAAGAAGGCTGAGCGCCGAAGAACTGGTGCTTGTGAACTGTGGTGTTGGAGAAGACTCTTGAGAGTCCCTTGGACTGCAAGGAGATCAGCCCTGGGATTTCTTTGGAAGGAATGATGCTAAAGCTGAAACTCCAGTACTTCGGCCACCTCATGCGAAGAGTTGACTCACTGGAAAAGACTGATGCTGGGAGGGACTAGGGGCAGGAGGAGAAGGGGACGACCGAGGATGAGATGGCTGGATGGCACCACTGACTCGATGGATGTGAGTCTGGGTGAACTCTGGGAGTTGGTGATGCAGAGGGAGGCCTGGCGTGCTGCGATTCATGGGGTCGCAAAGAGTCGAACACGACTGAGCAACTGAACTGAACTGAATTGAAATGATTCCTGCTTCTTGACCAGACTAGGTTATATTCCCAAAGATGAACCAAACTCGGCGTACATATGAGGTAAAGTAAGATGTTGAATTTTGGTGTCTCTCAATCAGCCATTTTAGGAAATCACTCAGATTCATGCATAAAACAAACAAGGATTTCTGCATAGGGTGTCTGTTTCCCTGCCCTTTCCTTTGGCTTACAGCAGCATTTCTCAGAGCAGGGTCCCTGGATCACCAGAATTATTCCAGAAATTTGTTAAAAATGCTATCCTGGGCCCTAGCCCAGATCTACTAAATCAGAACCTCTGAGAGGGCTGTCACCAGATAGGCATGCTTGGCAAGCCCCTCTCCCAGCCTGCAGGTGACTTTCCCATGCACCCGTATACTGTACACACACACATACACACACACAGACTCAGGGCATCCAAACAGCGCTTCTTGTCTTCAAAGCCTGTATTCTTAGTTTTTATAATGCTGAGGTTCACAGCTTTCTTTCCATCCCCCAGGTTTGTGACACATATTTTATAGCTTGGGACCTCTTGTCTCAGGAGAGCTTAATGAGATGGGAAAAGACATGAAGACTGAGATAGATGGAACTAGCTGAACAGGCAGAACTGAGGGAAACTCAGCCCAAGTCTCTGACCCTAGGAATTAAAGACCAACCCACTAGGTGAAAAACCAACTCTGTATATTCATTGGAAGAACTGGTGCTGAAGCTGAAGCTCTAATACTTTGGCCACCTGATGCCAAGAGCCGACTCACTGGAAAAGAGCCTGATGCTGGAAAAAACTGAGGTCAGGAGGAGAAGGGGGTGACAGAGGATGAGATGGTTGTATGGCATCACCAACTCAATGGACATGAGTTTGAGCAAGCTCTGGGAGATAGTGTAGGGCAGGTAAACCTGGCATGCTGCAGTCCATGGGGTTGCAAAGAGTTAGAGACAAATTAACAACTGAACAACAATCACCAGGTAACCTGCAGAGGGCAGCCCTCTCCACAGCTCTCTGTAGTGGAGCCATCAGAGGCTCAGACAGCCTTCAGAAAGTGCTACCTCCCTTCTCTGTGCCTCTCGGAGGCGGGCAAGGCGATGCCAGGAACCAAAGTTGCATTGAGCCTGCAGGCCTGAAGAGAAATTCTGTCCAGCTGGAAGGTGAAGCAGAGTCTCTGGAACTGTATTAAATAAGAAGGAAGAGTGAAGGACCAGGACAGGGCAGGTTCTTCTATTTGAAGCATTTTCTACCACTCAGGGTCATTTAGGGAAGAGAAAACATGTTTTGGGGGCAAACAGGGACAAAGACTCATATAATTTAGACAAGATGAAGTGAGTCTCATCAAAGAGCACTGTTTCCTAATTATTTTTTAACTGCATGGAGAAGGCCAAATCACTGTTAGTGCCTATGAGATGAGTAGAGAGAGAGGCCAGTAGTCTGTGTGGTTCTGACACAGCCAAACTGTTCCCTGGACCTTCTTTCTAGGCAAGGGCAGTGTTTCCGATAGAAAGTTCTGCAATGGACAATGTCACAAGCTTGAATCCTGGTGGAAGGCTTGCCCCATGATGAGCGTCCAGGGCTAGCCTGGGATGAGAAACTGCTAACCAGTGGTTACATATGACAAGTCTATTTTATGCCCATGACACACCCTGTTAACGACCTGTAACAGTCTATGTGAGTGGCATTTCCAGAGCCAATGACGGCCCTGACATTTCAGAGGCCGAGAGAGCACAAACATAGGGGCAGGAAATGAAACAGGTTGAGTGCATCTTGAAAAGCAGGAGCAGAAAGTTAAGGCAAGTTAAGAAGAGATGAGTACATGGAGAAGGAATAAAAGCTGAAGGAATACTAATAACAACAAATACTAACAACAACAAATGGGTTCTGGCTGTAGAGCAAGTGGGAGGTCCTGAAGGCCAGAAGCAAAGGTTCAAGCAAGAGCAGCTTCTCGCTGGGGTCACCACAGACAGAAAGCAGGCTGGTGATACTAGCTGAAACTTAGGGAAACTTGTGCCGTGTTTCTAAAGTAATATACTTATTAAGAGAAAAATGGATTGTCTACTTGGCAGTCATTTAGTTGATCAATAACAATGATAGTAGCTCACACTTTCTGTTAGACACCCTGATGGATATTTGGCATACTTGATTCTCACATTTAATCCTCACAGCAACCCTGCAGGGCAAGTACAGTAACAATGCCCATTTTATAGATGAGGAGAGTGAAGGTTAATGAGATTAAGTAATTTGTCCAAGATGGCCACAGGAATTAAGCAGTAGAGCCAGGGTACATATCTGAGCTGTGTGATTCTAGAACCTCTGCTCTTAGCCTCAAAGCTAAATCTCAAAGCTAAACTTCATTTTCATGGTTTAATGGCTCAGGAGTAGAAATTATTAGCTACAGTATGTAAAGATGTAACTCTTCTGTGCTGGTCATTGGGTCACTCCTCTTCTCCCTAAACACCACACCTTTCTCTCATGGTGCCTTTGCTCACCCTTCCCTCACCACCAACCCTAAAAAAGTATTCCTCTCTCTTCATCTACTTAAATGTTCCTCTTCTTTCGAGGCCAGTTCAAATCCCTGTAAAAGATCACATCTAAAGTTGTCCTGGACTTCTCTGGCTCATACCATCTCTATCACCCCTGAATTCCTCTATCACTTCATAGGCTGTTCTGGAATTCTTTTGATTCTTTAAGTGTTGTGTATTTAATTTATCCAACAAAATTTTAAGTAATTCAGTGAGCTGGACCCTTCCCCACAGACCAAGGATCATGCTTTGCACAAAGTATATGCTCAGTAGTTGTCAGCAGATTAACTGTGAACTGAACATTTGCTTTAAAAAAGATATATTCAGTAATGCCAGGAAGAGTGGGCATAGAAGATATTTCCTCTTAAGAGTCACAGGATTTAGAACACATGGAACCAGCTCTTTTCAAAATGAATGAAAATTCAAGCTTTGGGGATGAGGGGAGGTATCCGCTCAGGAAGACCCTAGCTACCGTTCCTTCTTCAAAGCCATTCTAAGAATCCATCTACATATGAAACTGCAAATACAACCTCTCTAGTTTTCCTCTGCCACAGTCCTATTTTTCACATCCTTAACATCGCAAGAGGGCAGTCCAGCTCTGATCCTGACCCGGAAGAGTCCTTATTAAACCTGATACCCACACTTCCTTGGCCAGACATCACAGAAACTAAGCCACCAAAATTTTGGTTCTAAGCTCAGATCTGCTATTTACTGGCTGTGTAACTTAAGCAAGCTACTTAACCACTCCAACCCTTAGTTTCTCATCTGAACCATCTATGAGATAAACATAATATATCTATTCCATAGAATTACTGTGAAAAGCAAATGAGACAAAATCAGACAATGTTAGGTAAGAAGGGAGACTTAAGCTACATGCAGAGCAGGCATCTGATTAATACCTCTTATTGTTATCGCAAAATCCTCATAATGGGTCATCTTCCTGTAATCTCTACCAAAACATCCTCTCTGCACCAAGAATGCTGCCCTTAAAATCTCTGGTATCTGCTCAGCTCCCACACCTGCCCTCTAAAGACCTTTCAGACTGGGTTTAAAGCAACCTCTCCACTTGCATCTTCAGCAAGTCCCCTCTGTTCACCCCATATCCAAGCTCTACAGCCCCACACTCAAAAGAGCCAATAGGCACCAAGCAGGTGACATGAGCAAACTGGGTATGTGTAAAAATAACAGCAACCAATATTAAGTTCCGTGAACTGCACAACTCACAGCCGCAACAATTCCACCATGGCTGAATGAAATAAGCAAGAAATTTAGATTTTATGGAAAGCCTCCTCTTTTTGGATGTCAGGTAAAGATTTTTAAATGTTATGAGGAAAAAAACCCAAAACATTTCTCTAGGCCAGATTTGTCCCTGAGTAGGCAGTTGGTGACCTGTTTTAAATACAGCAAATTCTGTCTTGTGTCTGGACTATTCTGTACTTTCGGTGACTTCATGCACAGGAAATGTTCTTGCTTTTCCCTCTGCCTGGAATATCTTCTCCTAGAAAAACTGAAATGTTACTCCTGAAACTTCATAGGCAAAATTAATTGATTTTTTCTCTGTATTTAACAAGATATTTTAACCTACTTCTGTAATAGCACCTATTACATGAGATTATTGGTGCATGAATTTTTCTCCATTCCCACTTAAGGTAAGGGCATTGTTGTGTTTTAGTTATCCTTGTAATGTGTGCTTTGTTTATAGACATGTGTTTTCAACATAGTGTTTGTTTAATGAATGGATGGGAGTAAGAAAATTCATTGATGTGAGTACACTCTGTGCTGCTATTTGCAACTCTGTTTCTCTTTGGGCACCAGCAACTTGGGACACTTACATTTCTCTCCCATTTCCAGACATCTTGAATCCCCCGAAGGGGCTCTGGGCATTTAAGGCATTGTAACAATTGATCCTAAAAGAATAAAACATGTACTGTTAGCGTGAGTTCTGTTTACACAGAAATAATCCCACTGGCATGATATTTCTTTTGCAAGTTCTATTTTAAAATTCCTTTTCCCACATGAAAATTCTATAATTTAAGATTTTGTGTTTCTTTTTAATTGTTATTGGAGGATAATTGCGTTAAGCTCTTGTATTTGTTTCTGCTGTACAACAAAGTGAATCAGCTATATGTATACATATATTCCTCTCTCTTGAGTCACCCTCCCACACTTTAGATTTCCTGATTTAGCCAACCTTCTCAGGGTGAAGTCTTTAGTCGGCCGCCCCCATCTTACCAGAGCTTATGTGCTTATTTCACACAGGCTCTGAATTATAAGGCCCCACACCGCCCCCAACCCCTGCCCCACAGAATGTGTTATGGCCAGAATGAGACTGACCCTGATCTTACCAAACAGTCCCGGCTTGCATGGCAGAAGACACTGTGAGAGCCTTGTTGATGTCGTTAGTAAAGACAGCTGCTACAAGCCCAAAGTCTGAGTTGTTGGCTCTTTCAATAACTTCATCCATAGTCTTAAACCTCAAAATTTCCTGAACAGGGCCAAAGATCTGCAACAAAACAGATGGATCCAACATGGATGCTTTGCCATCCTTTCACCTGTTCTCCAAATTTCAGGCAAGTGTATTCTGCCTTCATCATTTAAATGATGTTTACGTTTAGCAGAACATAACTGTAAAATATCCCAAACTTTCCCAGAGTAAGATTACATAAGTCTACCCTTAGAGTTTAACACCTCCACTCCCCGGCCCTGCCTGGCATCACTTCATTTCATTATATATTCTAAAGCTGCGTTCTCCACAAGCTCCCAGGCACTGCTCCAGAACTGAGAGATTCTGCTCTGGGTTGCTGGCTGATCTGCAACTGGTCCTCTCCTGCAGAAGTGTGCTTTCTCTTTCCTGGTTAACAGCCTAATGACCCACACTGGGGGGAATTTAACTGTTATCAATGTATTACTGAGACTAGTGATTGATTTTTATGATGATTCTGTTGGCTGGTAACATCTACAATCGTAAAGTGCCATCACCTGGCCTCCATCTAGCTGGCATGCCTTTTTGTCTAGCTTTTTTCTTGAAAGTGGGGTGTCCATACCCATGTATATTGCTATTGTATAATGTATATAAGGTACAAAGAACTAAACCTCTAATACTGTCTACTAGAAATGCCCTGGAAACAACCCCGGGGAAGAAGTGGCTGCTGTTGAGGTCTAAGAGCTACCTCCTCCTTGGCGATCCGCATGTCGTCAGTGACATTGGAAAACACCGTGGGCTCAATGAAGAATCCCTTTCGGCCCAGCCCCTTGCCTCCACACTCGAGCTTGGCGCCCTCAGCCACACCGCTCTGGATGAGCTCTAGGATCTTGTTGTACTGTTTCTTGTCAATCTGTGGAAGAAAGCACCTAATGACTCCAAGTGAAATCTTCTCTGAAAATGGACTAAAATACACTCAAGAATCTCTCATTTGTGATTTTTTTTCAAAGTTTCATTATACCTAATCAAATCACATGGAACTGCTGTTAATTAACCATTTTTGATCTACAAAAAGGGAAATTTTGTATGGTTCAACCTAAGACATCAAAAATTCCAATAAATGCACTGCTCTGCAGTGACTGGTAGTTACTGACAAATCATAACTACCAGTTCAAGATTTAAGCAATGTTTCTCAATGACGGAGATATTGGTCGATTGACTACTGACTTTTTACAGAAGTAAAAATTAGCCTTATAGACAAATGGATAGTGTAGCAACTTGTACTGATACTAAACAGATGGAAACAACAGAGGAGCCAACACACAGCCCCTGTACATGGAGCTACACGTCAAATCCTACTGGGGCAGCACTTTTATGGAACTACAGTTACACCTTCAGAGGAAAGGATTAGGTTTAAAGAGTGAGAGCTAGCATCCTAGTCCATAAAATAAAGTCATTCTTGCCTCCCCCATGAGGCCCCAAGTTATAGAGTTATTGCTCAACTGCTATTGTAAATAAAAACCTACACTCACCTGGGTTTGAACTGCTGTTAGAACTTTAGTCTTCTCTCAAATGGCCCCCAAACTAAGGAGATGTTGTTTCTTATCAGGAAAACCCATGCTCTCATGATCCAGATGAGATCTGGTCTACATATTCCTTTAAATACTCTCAGTTCAAAACTAGAATTCATCTGGAAATACACAGATGAGTGGGGAGGACCTGCAGAGCTTAGGAGTGCAGTCTGCATGGGGTCTGTGGGCCTCCTCCTTCACCACAGTGCATGAAGCATTCAGAGTAAGAGAGAACCAGATGGCAGAGGAAAAAGCAGAGCTCTTGTTCCCTACACATTTACAAGCTGCACGTGGTGTCCCCAGAGTGGGTCAGGTTGGTGGAAAAGAAACCTTGGCAGCCGGTAAAAGGATAAATGGTTTCTGGGAAGGAGAGATACCTGCCCTCCCTGACTGTGGCGTCTGTGGGGATGTCTTGAATCCAACAGTTAAGAACTGGGTTCTAGTTAAGATATAACTTGCCATGCCTTTTTTAGAGCCAAGAGACTCCAACTTACCCCCAAAGTTGATGATACCCTTAAGGGAGTCCCAATCCCTTAGTTTTTCAGAGATAAAATTTAGAAATGAAAAAGAAGTATAAGACACAAGCAAGTAATGCCTTGGTGGCTATATTTTCAGCCATGAAGACAACTGAGGAGGAGGAGGAAGGAGGATGGTGCTTTGCTGGGTTCCGTTACAGTGTCCTATTTCTGTGCTCACCAGGGATTAAGAAAGGACATGTCTATGATTTCTCTACCTGGGGTCCCTGCTCGGTGGTGGGGTCAAAGGGACTCCCCACTATGCGCCTCTTGGCCCGCTCCACACTTCTTCTCACAAACTCTTCATAGATGGACTCCTCCACAAAGATTCGAGACCCTGCCGTGCAGCACTGGCCTTGGTTGAAGAACACTCCCTGGTGAGCCTGCTCCACAGCATAGTCCACTGCAAGAGGGAAGAGCCATGCTCTCAACACCAATCCATGGGACTGCCTCCCTGCCCGCCCCAAAGGACCAGGCATAATGCCATGTTCACTGCAAAGCAGAGCCGTGGGCAGCCCAGTGAAAAGCACTGGACTGAGAACACAGCTTTTTTCTAGTTCTAAACACTACTGGCTATGTTAAGCTTGGCAATCTACTCTTGGAACCCCTTTCTTATTCTATAGAAAAGAGTAATCCGACCACATTATCTATAAAAGGAGTCTCAAACCCCAATAATCCAAGAGGCTGGGCAGATAATGCGATGGTAGTAAAGCAGTGTGACAGAGACTCAGAACCCCTATGCATAGACATAGCCCAGGGTTGCCAGATTCCAAGTTTAAAAAAAAAAACAGATTATCAATATTTTGTGTAATATTTAGAAGTAAAGATAGCTATCGGGCTTCTTAGGTGGTGCTAGTATTAGAAAACCACCTGCATCCAAGCAGGAGATGCAGGAGACATGGGTTCACTCCCTGGGTCAGTAGAGTGGGTCAGGTTGGTGGAAAAGAAACCTTGGCAGCCGGTAAAAGGATAAATGGTTTCTGGGAAGGAGAGATACCTGCCCTCCCTGACTGTGGCGTCTGTGGGGATGTCTTGAATCCAACAGTTAAGAACTGGGTTCTAGTTAAGATATAACTTGCCATGCCTTTTTTAGAGCCAAGAGACTCCAACTTACCCCCAAAGTTGATGATACCCTTAAGGGAGTCCCAATCCCTTAGTTTTTCAGAGATAAAATTTAGAAATGAAAAAGAAGTATAAGACACAAGCAAGTAATGCCTTGGTGGCTATATTTTCAGCCATGAAGACAACTGAGGAGGAGGAGGAAGGAGGATGGTGCTTTGCTGGGTTCCGTTACAGTGTCCTATTTCTGTGCTCACCAGGGATTAAGAAAGGACATGTCTATGATTTCTCTACCTGGGGTCCCTGCTCGGTGGTGGGGTCAAAGGGACTCCCCACTATGCGCCTCTTGGCCCGCTCCACACTTCTTCTCACAAACTCTTCATAGATGGACTCCTCCACAAAGATTCGAGACCCTGCCGTGCAGCACTGGCCTTGGTTGAAGAACACTCCCTGGTGAGCCTGCTCCACAGCATAGTCCACTGCAAGAGGGAAGAGCCATGCTCTCAACACCAATCCATGGGACTGCCTCCCTGCCCGCCCCAAAGGACCAGGCATAATGCCATGTTCACTGCAAAGCAGAGCCGTGGGCAGCCCAGTGAAAAGCACTGGACTGAGAACACAGCTTTTTTCTAGTTCTAAACACTACTGGCTATGTTAAGCTTGGCAATCTACTCTTGGAACCCCTTTCTTATTCTATAGAAAAGAGTAATCCGACCACATTATCTATAAAAGGAGTCTCAAACCCCAATAATCCAAGAGGCTGGGCAGATAATGCGATGGTAGTAAAGCAGTGTGACAGAGACTCAGAACCCCTATGCATAGACATAGCCCAGGGTTGCCAGATTCCAAGTTTAAAAAAAAAAACAGATTATCAATATTTTGTGTAATATTTAGAAGTAAAGATAGCTATCGGGCTTCTTAGGTGGTGCTAGTATTAGAAAACCACCTGCATCCAAGCAGGAGATGCAGGAGACATGGGTTCACTCCCTGGGTCAGGAAGATCCTCTGGAGGAGGGCGTGGCAACCCACTCCAGTATTCTTGCCTGGAGAATCCCATGGACAGAGAATCCTTGTAGGCTATGGTCCATAGGGTTGCAAAGAGTCGGACACGACTGAAGCGACTTAGCACACACAGCACAAACATAGCCATACCCTGCATTTGGCCTATAGACTGCCAGTTTGCAATCCGTAATCTGTAAGACCTTGCAGTTATGCTTTTAATTAGTGTTTTGGTGAATTAAACTGTAACAGCAATGATTGTCTTTGAAGACACTAAATTTCCTCTATATTTACATGTATAATAGCATGGAATTATATAATAGCATGTGGTAACTCATCTTCATCTCTTGTATCTTATATTTGAAAACAGTATTAACACACCTGGTGTCTGCGTCCTTAGTCATATCTGACTCTCTGCGACTCTACGGACTGTAGCCTGCCAGGCTTCTCTGTCCTCGGGATTTCCCAGACAAGAATACTGGAGTGGGTTGCCATGCCCTCCTCCAGGGATCTTCCCAACCCAGGGACTGAACCTGCATCTCCTGCGGCTTTTCCATTGCAGACAGACTTTTTACCACTGAGTCACGATGGAAGCCAGTGTCTGCTAGTTGCTAAATGACTGACTCAATGAATCGATCAATGTACTATCAGTGGAGTGCCTACATTTTAATAGGAATTTAGTTATAGAATTCTGATCTCTTTGACAACTAGTATAAAGCTGAATTCTTTGCAAATTCCAAGCTAGGGCTGAAATTCAGGCAATCTGCTTTCTGTTTTCTAACATCTCTAATAGTGAAATTAAGGGAGTGGGGCTGCCTGGCAGGATGTGAAGAAGAAAACGGATACTTGAAAGAAGTTTTGTAATTTTATTCCCTGCGAAGTTTTCCCAAACAGAAGGATCAGTCCCATGCAGATTGGACTAGACAGCAGCCTATCAGGAGACATGGGGTTTCCTAGATCGTAGCTCCAAGCCTCTGTATAGTCTTACTGCCAAGGTGTGATCATCTCCAATTTAGGTCTATTCATACCGAACTGTGGGGAAGGGACTGGTAACCCACTCCAGTATTCTTGCCCGGAGAATCCCACGGACAGAGGAGCCTGGTGGGCTACAGCCCATGGGGTCCCAAGGAGTCGGACATGACCGAGGGACTCACACAACACACAACACACACACAGAACTGACCACAGTGTGTCACCAACGTTACTGAAAGCCACGGGACCAACAGAAAGGGGGGTGGGCAGCTAAACAGAGAAGAGGGTGTGGGTTTGGGACAACGCTGGCAGCGCTGGTGAACTAAAAAATTTTAATGATCTACAAAGCTACCAGGCATACATGAGACGTTTCAGATTTCTTGAATCTAGGCGGAGGTTACATATCCAGTGTTGAGAGGCTTAAACCACACTGTTCTTTCCACTGTGCAACACTGGCCAAGCCTCCACCTCTTCTATTCTACTCTACAACATCGCAGAATCAAAATGGCTTATGATGTCTAGAAAACAAGCTCTATCTGATTATATGTGGTCTTTCCCAAAAGTGCAGAGAGGTTTTTCTCCTTAGAATGAAGGGTCTAGACTTTTCTCCTTGAATGCCACTTAGCTTCAAAGACCTTTCTCTGCATGTTCTGTCTAAAGTGGAGATATCAAAAGTGAGCACCATGGGGCAGTGTGCCAGGACAAGGCAGCACATATGTGGTGGACTTACAGTCAGCATCTGCAAAAATAATGTTAGGACTTTTTCCTCCAAGTTCCAGGGTTACTCTCTTCAAATTGCTTCTTCCAGCTGCTTCTTGGATAAGCTTTCCAACCTGAAAGAAGGGCAATGGAGAAAGGTTTTGCATGTCTTGCAGTTGGGACCATAACGTGGCCAGAGGCAGCTGTATGCAACAGTGGGACAGGGTAGCAGTGGACCCGCAGGGCAAAGCACCCACTGGACACATAGGATCAGCTCCTGTGGTCACCTTGTGTGGACAAGATATGTAGTCTGGGATTCAGCTTCATGTCTGTGCTGAAGGGAGTTGGAAGACAGCTTTAGTTTCATGATGGAAGGAGCAAGGAAAAGGGGGTTAAACCTGATTCTTAATCACGGAACGATTTCTCTAAAGATAACTGGCAAGCAAAATGTAACCAGAGATTTTCCATCACTGCACTGTGGCTTTTAGCTTTGGACTCTGGCCTCTAGAAAAAAGCCAACTGGTTCCACTTGAAAGACTTTTATGAGCATAAAACAAACTCTTCATGTGTCTCCAAAAATGCCAGGTATGACTTTGATCACATGGTCAAAATATATATATATGTAAATTATATGTATTTATATATATAGATGTGATACCTCTGCTTCTGCCTAGGGCTATAGCAAAAGGATTCCAGAAAGCTGAGGACCTGTCTTTGTGCAATGCCCATTAATCTAGAATCCAAGCAAGTGAGAGGTGAGTTTGAAGAAAGCACTTCCCGTTGTGTAGACTCACACTGTTAACAACACTGAAAGTATCAACACAGAAGCATGGACGCAGCACCTAGAGCTCCCATTCGAGAAAGAATGCCTTGCCTCAGTGACTGGGAATGCTGTCGGCTCATTCTGAAAAAAGCTTTCTCACCCACAGGGACACCCTCCCCTGGGGTCCCACATCCACTGCCTGTCAGCAGCAGCTCTGCTTCACCACACCCATGTGCTTGGCTGAGGCCATCAGGCCCACACTGCAGCTCCACTTCCCCTGTTCCCACTGCCTTCAGCTGGGATTCCCAATAACATATAACCTGCATGGCAAACTCTACCTCAGCAACCCCTTCCAGGGCACCTGGTCTGCGACAGGTGCTGCTCTACTGGAGGACAGAGGTCACTCCGTGGAAAGCACTGAGCCACCATATAGTTCTTATAGGCAGTGTGCCCTTGTTGAGATGAAAACAGTTACTCATGACCTGGAATCCTACTGAAAATAACACATTTTAAAAGTCTAGGGGAAGAGAAATAGTAAATATATGTTGGACTCCTCTAGTCTCTGATTGAGATCCTGACTGATAACTCCTCAAGCAGTGGGGAGCAGTTAAAAGGCCCTGGAGCCTGGATTTTTTTTTTTAACTGATTATAACACTTAACAACTGTTTGAGCTTGGGATTTAAAAAAATCTTTTCTGAGCCTCCATTCCCTCCCCCATAAATGGTTCCATTCCCTCCTCTGTAAACACTACCTGCATCAGAACTTTACAGCAAATAGAAGGGGAAAAAAATTGAAACAGTGACAGATTTTATTTTCTTGGGCCCCAAAATCACTACAGACGGTAACTGCAGCCGTGAATTTAAAACACACTTGCTCCTTGGAAGAAAAGCTACGACAAACCTAGAAAGCATATTAAATAGAGCAGAGACATCATCACTTTGCCAACAAAGGTCCATGTAGTCAAGCTACGGTTTTTCTAGTAGTCATGTATGAATGTGAGAGCTAGACCATGAAGAAGGCTGAACACTGAAGAACTGATGCTCTCAAATTGTGGTGCTGGAAAAGACTCTTGACAGTCCCTCGGACAGCAAGGAACTCAAACCAATCAAACCTAGGGAAATCAACCCTGAATATCACTGGAAGGGCTGATGCTAAAGCTAAAGATCCAATACTTTGGCCACCTGATGTGAAGAGCTGACTCACTGTAAAAAACCTTGAGGCTGGGCAAGGCTGAAGGCAGGAGGAGAAGGGGACGACAGAGGACGAGACAGTTGGATGGCATCACCGACTCAATGGACATGAGTTTGAGCTAACTACGTGAGATAGTGAAAGACACGGAAGCCTGGGTGTGGGCACAAAGAGCTGGACATGGCTTAGCAACTGAATAACAACAACAACATCCGAATTTACTTGTCTTGAGGTTGCAGTGATCCAAGATCGACAGCCCTCAGTACCCAGGCTGGCACACAGTAAGTGCCCATATGAGTTACTCACATCCAGGTGCAAGAAGCCAGCCCCCACCTCACCCCAGAAGAGAAACTGAGATGGTCCGTAAGGGGTGGGGCCTTCCAAAGCCGGTCTCCTCCCAGGGCGCCCAACTATGTGTACATATCAATTACCTTGGGAAAACATCTCCAATACTGCTCACTAGCTGGATTAAATGCTTTTTATGTTTTTAATGTTACTCTACCTCCTGGCAAGAAAATTTTAGAAAATATACTCCCATTCTGAGGAAATCTAACCTTGGTTTTAAAAGAGGTAAAATTAAGAGTCTCTCAGATGCAGAACACTATTGCTCATCGAAGGTGTAAGAAACACTAACATCTGATCCTAAGGATTAATGCACAGACTAGTCTGTAGCCAGACTGCCTTTACCCACTTGCCAGCCTGTCTCTCTCTTCTACTTCCCAGGAATATGGGCTAACAAAGCCCTCATTCTCAAGCAAATGTGCTCTTTCTCTTGCACGAGGGAAGTATGGATACACAAAAGAAAGGAGAATTTGGGCCTCCACGCTGGTCAGAGAACAGCAGGCGGGTGAGATCAGGACCGAAGCCCGAGAGCCCAGTAGAGGCGACCCCACACGAGGGCGATAAGGCTTGGCTCTCTCTGCCCCGAGGAATCCATATTAACTGATGAGGATTCATTTCAAAGTCCAGGAAGATAAAGAGAGAAGAGCTTTCTCAAAGATAATCACTATCACTAGAAGTCATAAACATTATTATTAATTATATTAAAAAACTAGCATTTACTAAGTGGGTTTATATGAGACATTTACATGTATTCATTCATTTAGGCCTCTCAAAACCCCTAAAGGTAGGTATTATCTCATTTTAAAGAACAGTAAACTCAAGTTAGAAATCAATGGCTGTTACCAGGTTACCTGGATGGTTACTGCAGAGCCTGTTGGGTTGGGTGCAGGCTGACTTCAGGGTCCAAGTGTGGACCACTTTTTCTCCTTCCCTTAACCTCCTCCCAGCACTCTGTCTTCCTTTACATATTTGCTGAGCATCTAACACATGCCACATACCACCAAAACCTTGTCCTTGAACTTAGAAGAGAGGAGGAATATCACTTTTTACAGACACAAATAATGATCACAGTTCATCAGCTACAAAACTTATATTCTGCCTTCAGACTGCCTTTGAAAACCAAGCAAAAGGAAGCAGAAACCACAGCTTTTACACACAGGAAGACGCTGAATAAATGTTTGGTATTGGTTAAGAGAGTGCCAGCCTGCTGGCATGACATTTCTGTTAGCTCTGTTCCCTGACATTCATCAAAGTGCTCTACAGCTTGGTATCTGTTGCATTAAGAATGCTGTCCAGTGATTAGTATTTTCATGGCTACAGTAACTATACAAAATCTTGCTCAGTCAGTGGTCATCAGAGAAGAATACCTAGGAATAACTTTTCCTGCGTCAATGCTCTGCCAACATTTCCTTAGAAACCAAATTTGTACTAAACACTGCAAGGCAAATCTCAGATGAATAACACTTTTTCATCTTTGGAAGAAGGTCATATCGCAGCCCAGCCTCAAGAAGGAACTGGATGTGTTACCTACGCTACAGGAGAACCACAGCCATCTAGAGTGGCCTCATGACAGAATACTCTGAGAAATCCCAGTTTCTCATCAATCCCCTTCACTCAACATGTACTCCTGGTTCTCCTACTATGTGTCAGGCACAATTCTAGGTACTGCTCCTTATCCACAAGGAACTCACAGCTAAGAGGATTCCCATGTAAACCTAACAAGTGTTAAGTAAGTACAAAAAAATCTGGGCCTGACTTAATATTAGAGCTGAACAATGGAATTATGATTGTGCAGCATTTTGTTATAATCCAGGGTCAGGCTCCTTTGAACCTCGCCCAGAGGAGTGGGCTAGGATGAAACTGTCATTAATTACAGGATTGGGTATCATAAGCCTTTCCATTTTACTCTCAGGTTCCAGGTCAGACTGTCTCTGGAGAATACATTACTACTCAGGAATTCTCCCCACAAATGGAACGAAATTAAGTGACCCTGAAGGGAGGCACTTCTCACTACGCTCAGTGGGAAAGAGACAACAGGAAGAATGGATGTGACTCCAAAGCAGGGAATTCTTAGCAGGAAGAGTAATGTTTAAAAATGAAGAGTTCACGTGATAACTGACTCTTACAAAATATGATACATCCTGTGCAAAGCAACCTAAAATATTACTTGTCCGAATCCCATGCAAAGGTTTCCGAAGTTAAAATCTCTGGGGTAGGAAAGTCCAGGAAGAAGTGAAGTACAGACATCAAATGAAGTACAGACCTGGGATTAAGTAGTCCATGTCAGGAAAGTTCCGTGGGGATATTTATGTGCCACGTCAGTCATGTTTATACACGAACAGAAGGGAGGAACATATGATGAGGTAAATGAGGCTGTTAGGATGGACAGGCCTTCTGAGTGGTTCAAGTCAAGGCAATGGGGTGGACTTCATAAAACTAAACCCTATTCTGATAAATAGCCAATCTGTGAGATAAAACAGAGAAACAGTTTGAGAAACTAAATCTTGTATGTGAATACGGATTAAATAGAATAAAGGCATAGAGACCAGATTTTGACCAAATTTAACATTATCTTTTTTTTTTCAAATAAGATTTTCCAATATACTTACTATATACCCTGTCCTATTTTCTGACAACCTAGCTAATTATAACCATGACCAGGCTAACAGACTACAATTTGGCCCACAGGAGTGAGAAGACCTATTTACTACAAGCTCTGGCTTGGTTTCTAACTAACCTTTGATTTGGGAAAGTCACTTCACCTCCTTAGGCCTCAGCTTCTTCATCTGATGAATAAAGACACCTGCCAAGCAGTTAACCTGGCCCTTAGTGCCCCGGTACTGGGCCTCCCCAATGGCTCAGCAGTAAAGAATCTGCCAGCAATGCAGGAGACCCAGGTTCGATCCCTGGGTTGGGAAGATCACCTGCAGGAGGGCATGGAAACCCACTCCAGTATTCTTGCTGGGAAAATCCCATGGACAGAGGAGCCTGGTGGGTTATAGTCCATGGGGTGCCAAAGAGTTGGACACAACTGAGCAACTGAACACATACACATACACAGACCCAGTAAGTTGGAAGAGTTAAAAAAGACTCAGGGCCCCTATTCATTCTGAGGGTCTGTCTACAGTTCTCCTGGATTCTTCTTGTCTTTGAGCAGAACTCGACTTTCATAGAAGCATCACAGTTGCACTGAATNAAGAGTAATGTTTAAAAATGAAGAGTTCACGTGATAACTGACTCTTACAAAATATGATACATCCTGTGCAAAGCAACCTAAAATATTACTTGTCCGAATCCCATGCAAAGGTTTCCGAAGTTAAAATCTCTGGGGTAGGAAAGTCCAGGAAGAAGTGAAGTACAGACATCAAATGAAGTACAGACCTGGGATTAAGTAGTCCATGTCAGGAAAGTTCCGTGGGGATATTTATGTGCCACGTCAGTCATGTTTATACACGAACAGAAGGGAGGAACATATGATGAGGTAAATGAGGCTGTTAGGATGGACAGGCCTTCTGAGTGGTTCAAGTCAAGGCAATGGGGTGGACTTCATAAAACTAAACCCTATTCTGATAAATAGCCAATCTGTGAGATAAAACAGAGAAACAGTTTGAGAAACTAAATCTTGTATGTGAATACGGATTAAATAGAATAAAGGCATAGAGACCAGATTTTGACCAAATTTAACATTATCTTTTTTTTTTCAAATAAGATTTTCCAATATACTTACTATATACCCTGTCCTATTTTCTGACAACCTAGCTAATTATAACCATGACCAGGCTAACAGACTACAATTTGGCCCACAGGAGTGAGAAGACCTATTTACTACAAGCTCTGGCTTGGTTTCTAACTAACCTTTGATTTGGGAAAGTCACTTCACCTCCTTAGGCCTCAGCTTCTTCATCTGATGAATAAAGACACCTGCCAAGCAGTTAACCTGGCCCTTAGTGCCCCGGTACTGGGCCTCCCCAATGGCTCAGCAGTAAAGAATCTGCCAGCAATGCAGGAGACCCAGGTTCGATCCCTGGGTTGGGAAGATCACCTGCAGGAGGGCATGGAAACCCACTCCAGTATTCTTGCTGGGAAAATCCCATGGACAGAGGAGCCTGGTGGGTTATAGTCCATGGGGTGCCAAAGAGTTGGACACAACTGAGCAACTGAACACATACACATACACAGACCCAGTAAGTTGGAAGAGTTAAAAAAGACTCAGGGCCCCTATTCATTCTGAGGGTCTGTCTACAGTTCTCCTGGATTCTTCTTGTCTTTGAGCAGAACTCGACTTTCATAGAAGCATCACAGTTGCACTGAATGGGAAATAAGCCTCATCTTTTTCAGTTTCCCACAAAGAGTTCATTATGAAAGAGTAAGCGATCTTGTCTCTATCATGTGGCGTCTTAACTTGGCACTCCCTGCAGAGTCTCTCAGCTGTATCTGTGTCCCCTGAACAGGCAAGGGCGGGGACCTGGGGCTCGCCCACACATAATGGAACTGGGCTAACTCTCAGCAGGAATGTTGGCACAGGTCAACTCTGACTCCCATCCTCATTTCGAACCGTCTTCAAGATTGATATCAGGAGTATCCTTGGAAGAGCCACAGTGTACCAGACCATGCTCATGGCAATGCAATAGGGTAGGAAATGCAATTTGGAGCTTCGCGTGGAAAATAATTTGTTATACAGGACAAAAAAGACCATGAAAGGCTTCCCATGCCCTCTTTATTTAAGGTTGCTGCTTCCTGAACAGATCTAAAGTCTGGTAAAATTTTCCTTTTTATTCATTAGTTAATCATCCATATTTCTAGGATGGGTTTCTTTTCAGAGATACTTCTTTTTCTCGACTAGTTAAGTACACATGTTGGAGTGGATTCCTTCTAGAGATATGCCACCTTTTTTAAGAAATGGAAAAATCTCTACTAGAGACATCAATAAACAGGTTGAAGATGAATGATTTTTACAATATATTTCATTTATTAAACCCCAAACAAACTGACTCTCTGGTTCTTCCCACCTCCCCTTTCCTGGTGTTCAGTGTGCTCTAGGTTCTGTCAGGATAGAAACAGAAATGCCCCAAATAGGTGTGTACTGTAGTGTTGGTTGCTAAGATGTGTCTGACTCTGCGACCCCAGGGACTGTAACCCACGAGGTTCCTCTGTCCATGGGACTCTCCAGGCAGGAATACTGGGGTCGGCTGCCATGCTCTCCTCTAAGGGATCTTCCCAACCCAGGGACTGAACCCATGTGTCTTATGTCTCCTGCACTGGCAGGTCGGTTCTTTACCATTAGTGCCACCAATATGTGTAATTGGACATCTCTTGTCTCTTGGAAATATCCAGAAATAACAGCCCAAATCAATCTGTTTGGATCTGCATCAGAAAGTAACAGGACCAAGGCATTACAGAAGCTCCTTTAAGGGATAAAAGCAATTTCAAAACTTTGTGAAATTCAGACTGTAAAGACCAGTGCAGCCACTGCTCGTGCCTCCAGCCCCTCTCTTCCACCACCATTCTCACCACACACTTATCACTCCAGCACATGATCCACTTGCCCTTCCTGGGATGTGGTTGTGTACCTCTATCAGCTCCGTCCTCTGTTTGAAATGCCTTCCTCTCCTTGCTTACTCATTTTTCCAGCCCAACCTTTGCTACCTCCTCTGAGAAGCTAGCTTTCTGGATCTTCCCTCACTACAGGGTTTGGTTTTCCCACTTTTCTGATCCCACATAACTCTCATACTCTTCCTGTTTAACTGTCAGACTGACAGTAAGCAGAGGAACTCCTGTGTGTGTGCACATGCACGCACGCGTGAGCACACACAGACATTTTCAACAACATCTGATGACTCAACGGGCCAGACATTACAGTTGCTCTTCAAGTCTCTGGAAATCAGAGAATATGAAGTCTTTAAGGAAATGGAAGTGAGAGACTGGCAGACAGGATGCCTGTGTGCTAGGCTCTGCTTTGCCACCACTGCCTGCGCTGTCCTTATCTTTGGCTGAAATTTCCACATCTTTAATGAAGGGAATGGCTTCGTGGTTCTAACACTGAATGCGCATCTATTTTCCTGCAGCTCTTAAAAACTTGTTCTTTGTCTGGGCTCTACCTCCAGAGATTCTGATCATGGTGTCTGCAGTGGCGCCTGGAGCCATGGGTGTTTTTAATATGCTGCTAGGGTTAAAAACCATGGGATTTAAGAATCTTTAAGGGCGCCTCTCTCATACTGTCTCTAATCTTCCCCTGTTGGTTCTATTTTTCAGTTGTTGAACATTCTCATTTATTGAGCACCTATTCTGAACTGCTTGTTCTTATAAACATTATTTAATCCTCATGGTGATCCTGTGAGGCAAGAATTATTACCCTATTTTAGGTCTGAAAGAAAAAAACATGACTCAGGTCAAGCAGCCCTGAGTTGCTGACAGGCACCCACCGAGTGGCAGGGCCAGTCCGGCTGCTCTTCTCCACGTGTTCTGCTGGGGTTAGACACATGCTGCTCTGAGCAGAACCCTAATGGCTAAACACACTCTCCACAACTAGCAGGTATTCTAGAGTGACTGCCTTGAACATTCAGCCTCCTTCTGTTACATAAGACTCTCCTTTTGTATTTCAAATAAATTTTAAAAAGTAAGACTTTGACTTTGGGGAGGTCCTTTGATAGGAAGAAGCCTAGAATCCTCAAGTCAAAGGTACCACACGTCCCACGAACCAGGTGATCTAAAGGGATAGGCTTCTTAGGATCGGTTCATACTCAGCCTGAGCTCTCGCGGTAAGAGACCTACTGCAGAATGAATCACGGCATAGCAGGGTGGCAGGCAGAGGCTACAGCATGCTCTTTCTTTTTCTTCAGTAATCAAATTTTTCCTCAAGTGTTAAACAGGAAAGGTAATAACTTAAAATCTGTAAATCCAAAGGTTTTGACATAACAAACTGGTATTTTTGATTCAAATGCTGGATAGTCTACTAATGGACTCATACAACCTTAAAAAGACGCTTATAAGCTGTTTTTAAAAAATAACTAAAACTCTGGCAGGCCACTTCCTCCCACCTACAAAGAGGGGTGAGGTTACCCAGAGGGGAGAGCTGACCTGATTCATTACTCAAGCAGCAGAGAGGGTGTCCGTACCATGTACGATGACATTCATCTCACTTAGGAAATGAAAGGAGAACCCCGGCTGCGTAAATTAGAATCAGTGATAATACAGCTGTTAGCTACAAACATTTGTTTGGCACGAATCAATCTGGACCCTCCTGTAGTTTGCTTTGATGGTCTCTCTGTTATCTTGTTGACTAATGATGAAATCATGGTTTGTTAACCTAACTGAATAAAGAAAACATCATACTAAGCAGAATGCAAACTGTTTTCCTATACTTTACTGAGGTTGTTTATTGCCTCTGTGTTTATAAGAGCCCTTTCATAGTCACATATTAAATATTTACATTTATTGCTTAAGTATTTAGCTGCAAAAGGAGAAATTAATCCTATCTTTGAGTAACTTGTTTTCTTTTTAAAGGCCTTTTTCTAAAGTAAAATGGAAAGCAGCCACCTCAAATAAGCTTCTTATTGCTGATTGTTCCAGACGTTTTGTGATACTAGGATAATCGTTAGTGGAGCCACATTCAAATCCATATTTAAGTGACATGTGCCCTCTGGAAGAATCTATACAATTTTTCAAGCAGCCTACAAAATTAAGAGAGGATAGGTAAATAAAGAAGTAAAAAACTACAAGCTGTAAAGGGGTCTGGGATTATGTGATTATTAGACTTGCGTGTGAAAGTTTTCCACTTGGCACCATTAATATAATTATAAACTGGCTTTCATATTCTAGTCAAATACTCTGGTCTTCTACTGGGCTTCCCTTGGTGGCTTGTTGGTAAAGAACCCGCCTGCCAATGCAAGAGATGTGGGTTCGATCCCTGGGTTGGGAAGATCCCCTAGTCCAGTATTCTTGCCTGGGAAAGCCCATGGACAGAGGAGCCTGGTGGGCTACAGTCCATGGGATCACAAAAGAGTGAGGCATGACTTAGCGAATAAACAACTTGGTCTTCTATTACCCATCGACTGTATCATCCCAGAGAAGACACTGGGAGATACTCCAGATGCACAGTCTTGGTTTCCCTCCTAGTGAATACAAAGCCCTCCAGAGAAGTATCAATGGACACCACCAGCAAACTTTGGGGGAAACTAGTTAATGCACACTGCTATATGCTATCTCACTGCATGAATGTTCCTAACAGCAAAATAGTTCATGGGATCACATTGCATCTTATTCTCTTCCCCAACTCTCTATTCTCTCTCAGCTCCCCCTTAGGACATCTGCACTGATGAAGATAACATATTTCGTTTTTAATGTTCTTCCTGTGAAGATAAAGTTTCTTGTGTTATATAAAGCAACAGTGAGATAGCACTGTACCCCTATTAGAAAGGCTAAAATTTTAAAGACTGATTGTACCAAGTGCTAGTGAGGATGTGAAGGAGCTAGAAGTCTTATACACTGCTGGCAAGATGATGCACCCACCTTGAAAAAAAATTTAACAGTTTCTGAACCTAATATGATTCAGCCATTCCATTGCTAGACATCTGCCCAGGAGAAAAAAAAAAAAAGAATCAACCAATCTACACACACACCCCCCCATATGAACTGGCGCAGAAAATGTTCATAGGAGCTTTTATCTGTAGTAGTTCCCAAATGAAAACAAACTAAATGTCCTAAATGTCCAACAGGCAAACTATGATGTATCCATAAAACTGAATATTACTCAGTAATAAAGAGGATTTTTGATATACATATGCAAAAATGTGCATGGATCTCAAAATAATTATGTTGATCACAAATGGATAACAGAGTATATACTGTATGCTTTTATTCATATAAAATTCTAGAAAATGCAAATGACCTATAGTGGCAAAAAGCAGATCAGTGCCTGGGAATGGGAATGGAGGGAAGGGGAGAAAAGGGAGAGAGGTTACAAAAGGACAGTAGAAAATGTCTGAGGGTGATGGACGTGTGGACAATGTGAGCTGTGGTGATGGGTTCACAGGTGGATACATATGTCAAAACTACCAAACTGTACACTTTACATATGTGAAATCCATTGCACATCGATTATACCTTAATAAAGCTGTTAATAAAGATATATTAAGCAGTAAAAATGTTATTTTATTAGAGTAATTATGCCATACATCTTTTCATTGTCCTCTGTGAACTGTTGGTAGGGAAATGATATTGAATCCACATGACTATTTCAAATGTGATTTAGTGGTGTTAATTAAAGTCAAATGTATTAGAATGAATTAATTAAATTTTAAAATAATTAAGCCCAAAAGAGAAAAAGAACAAGTGAAGAGGAAAAAATATAGACTTAAAGGAAAGCAAAAGATAGTGAAAATAAAGAACAGATTAAAGGCTAATAAAAGAAATTACTAGAAGTAACAGGGTGACAATTTTTGAGATTGTGAATCTAAATAAAGATAAAGCATCATACGCATTATATAAGTTGACCAGTTCTCATTTAACTGCACAGATGATAGAACAGAATCACTGAGCTAGGAACTCATTGAGTAGATGATGGAAGGGTGGTCATTTCTGTCAGAAAAAAAGGCATGTGCATAGTTACACTTGAACTGTGAAAGGCAGATCACATTTGAAGATTTGCTAGCAGTCTGGTGAGGCTAGAGAACACGGGAAGGAGCAGGGTTCAGGTCATGAATCAACCTGTTACCTGAAGCAGATTAAATATCCAGGTAGACATGTCTACTCCAGACCTACAAATAGAAGTCTGGAGCTCAAAAGAGAGGTTCATAACTATAAGTGACTTATTTCAGGGAAATATTCCACATGAAACACTGCATCGACTGACTTACTTGATTACTTTCACATTGGTAAATAAAAAACTTAATGAACCAATCAGGTTGCTATGGTAGAAAATCTTTTATACTGATGATCTTACAGGGAAGAAGGAGAGTTGGAGTGGGAAATGGTGGTGAATTTCCATGTTCAGAACCAACAATTATGACTGAAATAAACCTTGGACCTTCCATTAGGAATATTGATTTTCTGCAGATAAGGGCTAAATCAACAAAAATTTCTCAAGAAGAAAATCTGACCAGCTAAGCCTATAGGGTAAAGTTTTCTATGAACCCATCAGTTGATTTCTCTGGGCTCCTGTGAGCAACATAAAATTCTTCTTTCGTCCAATAAGCGACTGCAGTCTCTCCCATGTCAGGCACTGGTAAAAATTCCCTTAATTCACTCCTTATCTTACAAATGAGGGAATTCTGGGGTTCACCTGGCATACAGAGCACTGAACTGACTCTTGGTGAAATCGCCTGAATTCTTCCTGAACTTAATCCTCCCCATCTTCTCTAGTTCTCCTGTGCTCTGGGCATGTTTCCCCAGAGGATTTTGTAAGGTTAGCACAGCTCCAGTGCCACCACACAGCATCATTTCACCCCAGGATCATTATGGGCACCTCTTTGTAGGTTGCTTCAAAATGCGTGTAAACTAGTGATTCTTGAATGCTAATAAACATAAGAATCACTAGGAAAGCTTATTAAAATAAGAATTCCTGGACCCACTTGAAAGTTTCTAATTTAGAAGATCTTGGGTGGTGCTCAAGAATCTGAATTTAAACAAATCACTCCTCTCTTCCCCCAGAGCTCACCTCCCCATTACTATAGGGAAGGTAGTGATACCACTGAAAACGATCGTAACTACAGGACAGCGAACAACAGAGGTAATTACATCATAGTTTGGTACAAAGGCATCTCTCCCTACACCAGAACCTAATTCTGGCAAACTCTGGCGGTAGGACTGGCCCCTGACCTAGGCCATAGTAAAACTGTGAGTTCCTCAATAGGTACCAAGTGTCCTCTGACAACACTACTCTCTAAATGGAGCACACTATTCCATTTAAAAAAATAAAGGAAGAATCTATGATCAGTTTATTTAAGCAAGCACCTAGGCGCCCTTCCAAAAAAGTGAACTAGAACAGCAAAACAAACAAAATAAACATTTATTAGAAGACAAAAATATTTGTAAAATATTTATAAAAGCCATAAAACAAACAAAAGGAAAGTAAAATTTCTAGAGGAACGCAGAGATTAGTTTTGACAGACATTATCTGCGAATAGATTCAACTAGAATCAATCAGATTCAACTAGTATTCACTGAATTCTCACAATATGCCAACAACAGGACTGGAACTTTCGAATACACTAGCTCCATTAATCCACAAATAAACATGTAAGGAGTTCTTCCTAACCGTCTTAACAGACGAAGAAATGAGAGATGAGAAAGATCAAATAATGTGCTAAAGAGAGCTGGAATTTGATCCAAGGTTGGCTGAATCCAGCCCCCTTCTCTATTACACATTTTCCCAAGACTATATTGTTATATAAATTTCATTTAAAAATAAATATAAAACAATAACAGCTAATATTTATCGACACCTTAGTAAGAGCCAGACCCTGTGTTAAAAACTTTAGATATACTAGCTTACTTCAACCTCAAAATCAATGAATTAAGTACAATCATCCTTTATCTACACACATGCATCTGAGCATGGGGAAGATTAAATATTAACATGTACTGTGAACAAATGCATGCCACCATTAGAGATGCTTAAATTATGTCTAATATAATTACAAGTTTTCAAATATAGATCTGATATTTAACCTTGATTGCTTTTAGCATGATTTGAAGACTGTGTTTGGCATATCTTACTGAAAAAAATACCTTCCTCTAGTTTTTTAAGAGGTGGAATGATGCAGCATTCTTTCCAGTTTTCGTTTCAGCAAAGCCATGAAGAGTACTCTATTTTTTTTTAAGAGACTCTAAATAAAGGAGTGAAATAAATATACTCAAGGTGAACTACATTAAAGCTCTAAACTCCCTAAATTAATGTAAAATTCTGTGAGGAGGCCCTCTTTGATCATGAGATCGATCAGACAGATTACTAACCTATCAGCTCAGTTACTACCTTTGCTTATTTAGCATAAAACACTGGATAGTTCTATAGATGGAAATTAACTTGGCCTGAATTTAGGTAAGAGTAATATAATCTGAGAATTAGAAAGATGATTTATGGGAAATGGGTATAGAAGAAAACCTAATATTTTACTTAAGTTTTGCACACTTTTGTGTCCCTTAAATATAAAAATAATTCCACTAGAATACTGGAAAAATGTGTTCAGCAGTCACTGAACATCTGGTGTCCAGCAGTGTCTCACTCTCCCAAGTGTTTGAGGCACAAGGAAATCAGACACACACTAACTCCTCAACAAGTCCTATCTGTCATGATTCAGATTCACAGGGCTATTTTTCCCCATCTCTATTAGGTTTCTCACTTTAGAAGAGATTTTAATTCCAGAACATTTCATATCCATTAGTAGTCCTTTCCCATTCTCCCCTTTCCTGTGCCTGGAAGCCGCTAACCTACTTTCTGTCTACAGATCTGCCTGTTATTGGCACTTTATAGAAATGGAATCACACAATGTATAGCCTTTTGTGACTGGCTTCTTTCATCTAGCATGTTGGTAAGAATCACCCATGGCAAAGCATACACTGGTATTTCCTTCTTTGCGACTGAATAATATTCCACTGAGATGGCTGGATGGCATCACTGATTCAATGGACATAAGTGTGAGCAAACTCCAGGAGACAGTGAAGAACAGGGAAGCCTGGCATGCTGCCTGTTTGCATGGGGTTGCAAGGAGTCAGACATGACTGAACAACTGAACAACAACAACAACATTCCACTGTATGGGTATGGACACACCCACGTTTTGCTCATCAACTCACCATCTAATGGGTATTCTGATTGTTTCCACTTTTGGCAATTAGGAATAATACTTCTTTATGCTTCTATGTGGTGTTAGATTTTGTCAAATGCTTTTTTCTCTCTACATAGATGATTGTATGGTTTTGTCCTTTGTTCTATCAATATGGAATATTACACTGACTGATTTTTTTGGATATTAAACTGACCTTCCATTGCTGGGATAAATCCTATTTGGTCATACTATATAATCCTTTAAGTTGCTGATTTCTGTTTGATAGTATTTCATTGAGGATTCTTGGGTCTATATTCACAGAGAGCATTGGTGTATAATTTTTATATGACTTTTTTTCTGAGAAGTCTTCTACACTCTGGTCTCAAGTTTTAAACTGAGAATTATTTTCAATGGCTTGATTTGCAAAACATTACTTTCTAGTTCATCTGCCTCCCAACATTTCTCCCTAAGCCCTCTCTCAATCCCTATTTTCTTCACTAAGACTTTCTGTACTCTTCAGCCTCTAGTTGTTGAAATACTACTTCTTCCAAATTTACTCTACTTACTCATATCCTACAAGACTAATATCAAATTGCTCTTTCTCTTGAAGCCTTGACAGACCATCCAACCTACAGAACTCTCTCATTTTTTTAGGATGCTAATAACATATTACAAACTAACATGTGCTTGTTGCTTAAAACTTATAAAAACTCATTGTGCATTTAATTCTCACAACTCTGAAAAATGTATGGTTACTATTAAGCAAATTTTATACAGAATTAAGTGGTTCATAGTTATACAGCTACAGAGTAAAAGATATTAAACCCTAAGCTATTAGTGGTGTTTTGAAGAAAGAAAGTATCACCTTCTAATTCTGGGATTAAGCTTTTATTTCTCAATTTTAATCTTTCCTCCTTTGTATACCTAACAAATACTTATAATGATTGTTGACTACACATCAGATGCTACTTGGGATAGTGAGAATAATGACTAAAGGACAGACTTCAGTGAAAAATAACGCAGCACCCCCAAATCTATGTATATGATCAAAAACTGTAATCTTCAAAAATTAAAGCTTAAAAAATCAATACTAAACTAATAATCAAATTATCTTACCCCAGAAGATTAGAAATTAGTCATTTATAGGATTATAATCCTTTAAGAATATCCTACACCAAAGAAACCAAGGACTTCTAAATCCGAACATCACTAGAGTTGTATTATTGTGACTTTAGTTGTATAAACAGAAGTATATAAATTTGTAACCTCATTGAGTATAATATATCTAATTTGAGACAATGGTAAACTGTGAAAATTTGCCTGAAACCTACCTAACCAAAGGCAATTTAGAATATCCATGGCGATTATGGGAAACTTTTGAAATCCTTGAACTTAAATAACTCTAAAATTTCCCAAACTGAATGAAACACATATTTCAATTGGTAGTTTGAAGTCTCCATTGTCAGGAGCCTAAAACTGCCTTTCTGCAAAGTAAGAGTTTAAAATGAAGATGCAAAGATAAAATAGCCGGAGTGGCCAAGATGGTGGAGTGGGAAGACGTTGAACTCATCCTCCTCCCTCAGGCACACCAAAATCACAACTATTTAAAGAGTAATTATTGATAAGAATGACTGGAAGACTAGCAGAAAAGACCTTCTGTAACTACATATACAAAGAAGGAACCACAATGAGATGGATTAGAGAGGCTGAGATGCAATATAAGCAAGACCCATGCTCCTAGACAGGTGACCTGCAAGCAGGAGAATAAGAACGATTGTGGAGATGCTCCCCCAAGGAGCCGGGGTCTGAGCTCCACACCACGCTTCCCAGCCTGGGGACTCTGTACCAGGAAGAAAAGCCCCCAGAACATTTAACTTTGAAAGCCAGTGGGGCTTACTTTCAGGAGACCCAAAGAGCTGTGGAAAATTCCATTCTTAAGGGCACACACAGAACATGTTCTGAGACCCGAGGCAGGAGCAGTACTTTGAAAGAAGCCTGGGTCATACCCACCAGCTGATCTTAGAGAGTCTATCAAAGAGGAAGGGGGCCACTGGGGCTGCCTCAGAATGAGGTGGTAAAGGAAAATGCTCCAAATGCAAGAGCAAGGTAAAGTACCAGAAGAACTAAGTGAACTGGAGATAAGCAATCTACCCCATAAAGAGTTCAAGGTGATAATCATAAATGTGCTCAAAGAACTTGCGAGAAGAACAAATGAACACAACGAGAACTTCAACAAAGAGAAAACATAAGAACCAAACAGAACTAAAGAATACAATAACTGAAATAGAAAATACACTGGAAGGCATCGACAGTAGATTGTATGATCCAGAGGAACATATAAGTGAACTAGTAGACAGAGTAAGGGAAATCATCCAAGCTGAACAAAAAAAAATAATTTTTTTAAAATGAGGGCAGTTTAACAGACCTCTGCAACAATATCAGCTGTGCTAATATTCACATTATAGGGGTCCCAGAAGAAGAAAGAGAGTAAGGGGCAGAGAATACATTTGAAGACATAAGGGCTGAAAGGAATTAGGGAAAGGAAATGCAATGTCCCATACAGGGTTAACCCAAAGAGGTATAAACCAAAGCATATTGTAATTAAAATGACAAAAATTGAAGTTAAAGAGAGAATATTAAAAATAGCAAAGGAAAAGCAACTAGTTATATACAAGGGAACTCCCATAAGACTATGAGCTGACTTTTTAACACAAACTCTGCAGGTCATAAGGGATTAGCATGATACATTTAAAATGATGAAAGGAAGAAAAGCTACAATCAAAAATACCTAGCAAGACTATCATTCATAGTTGAAGGGAAAATCAAGAGTTTCACAGATAAGTAAAAACTAAGAGTTCAGCAGCACAAAATAGTTTTTACAAGAAATGTTAAAGGGACTTCTCTAAGCAGAAAAGACCACAGTTAGAAATATGAAAATTATGAAAAGAGGAATCTCACTGGGAAAGGCAAATATATGATAAAGATAGTAAATCAACCACCTATAAAGCTAGTAGGAAAGTTAAAAGACCAAAGTAGTTATCTACATCTACAAGAAGTAATTAAGGGATACATAAAACAAAGCTTATTAACCTAGTTTCTCTGATTTACATCTTCCTGATAGGTAAGTTGATAGGTGTGAAGGCCAGGCCCAGTATTGGATGAAAACTGCTAACAGGGAGAATTTTGAAAGGTGTCTAGAATTAAAGCTGGAAATGAGCCCACTAAGTTATTATATGATCAGACTCAGGCAGCTGCTACACAACTTCATCAAGCAATTTCTGGACTTTTCTAAAGCCTGCTGACTGGGACATAATTCAAGCTTGCACACAAAAAATCTGCTGAACCTGTTCATGACAATTATAATCAACTTCAGATTGTTAAGGAAAATTTTGGTCTTCCTTCAAATGTTGATCCCACCTGGGGAGCTTTTGATTTTGTGTTTATCAGCCGGCTGAACTGGGACCTTTCCCTTCTAGCAAAAAGGACCAGGAGGGGATGGGTAACCCATGGGATGTCCAGTTCAGATGCAGTTAATCTGGTATACCAGCTCTGTCACACTTTAGAGGAGTCATCTAAAAGGAAGATCAACAAAATTCTGAATCTTCAACTCGAGCAAATGAAGGCCCCTTAAAACAAAACAAAACACACAAAAAAACCCTCCTAGTTGTCGTTACCTTTGCAAAACAGCCGGCCATTGGAAAAGAGACTGTTATAAATTCAGACTTCTGGTACCTTCAGGTCTCTTAACTAGTTTTTCCATTGTCCTCCTAATCCTCAAGGCAGTGACCCTGAGAACTACAGGGGGCTCCTCCCAACCCTCCCTCTTACTCATCTTAGAGCAATGTTTCTCCAGACTGGGGCTGAATCTCTTCCAGCCCTAACATTAGGGCCACATCTTGGTGCTCAACTCCGCTACTATAAAGCAGCGCTGTTTCAGAGTACTGAGAGTTCAAACAGTGAGGCTCTCTAGTGAACTTCACGAGTTTCTTTCTCCGAATCTATTCCCTTTGGTTTAGACTCCTTGAGAGATAAATACTCTTTCCTTCTTAGTTCCTCCATCCATATCCATTTTCACCTGAGGTTTCTTAGGGAAGTATAATTCCAGAATTCCTCCAAGAAAAAGGGGAAAATTAATTACTTTTCCCTTCTTTAGTTAAAAAATCACACTGCCTTTTTGGTGAATGCTACCAAAAAAAAAAAAAAAAACTTGTTATGGGATCCCCTTTACCCACTCTTGTACCTCATGTAGGAAAAGCGCACCTGAATTCTCATCATGGTCAACATTTCTCAGACACCTGCCTCACCTGCTATGAAGTCTTCATGCTACCTGCTCTTCAGAGAACTCTTTCACAGCGTAAGGCTAGCCCTGCTGCTCCTCTCCCCTCTGTCACTGATGAAGTCCCTCCTGACCGCTTAACACCGACAGGTCTCTGCTTGGCTTCTTGAGATGATATGCAGGAAAGTGCTTTAGGAAACACTGACTTCTCATGGTTCTCTGATGGTTTCTTTTTAGAGAGTGACAATGACAAATACTGTGCTGGGCATGATATTACAACTCCTTTTAATACTGTTGCAGCAGCATCCTTACTTATGGCTACTTTGGCTAAACAGGCTGAATGATATACTCTTACACAGGCTTGTCCTTCAAAGCGCCACTGATAGTAGACATGCTTTCAGAGGGGCAGCATGGCTTCCTTACATATGTGCTTCGCCACTCGGCATGTCTGACTCTTGGCCACCCCGTGGACTGTAGCCCGCCAAGCTCCTCTGTCCATGGGGATTCTCCAGGTAAGAATACTGGAGTGGGTTGCCATGCCTTCCTCCAGGGGATCTTCCCAGCTTAGGGATCAAACCTGGGTCTCTCACATTGCAGGCAGATTTTTTACTGTTTGAGTAACCAGGGAAGCCCAAGAATACTGGAGTGGATAGCCTATCCCTTCTCCAGGGGATCTTTCCAACCCAGGAATTGAACCAGGGTCTCCTGCATTGCAGGCAGATTCTTTACCAGTTGAGCTACCAAGGAAGCCCAAATTTTAAATGACCCTTATATTCAGGGATTACTGGATGCAATACTTTTTACCTGCTGCTTTTATTAAGATTATAGGATATTCTAAACATGACTTTCTGGAAGCTAAAAGAAATCATCTTGTTGACATTTCCAGAAAGAATGCTGCCCTTAAAGAAACCAACAACAACCAAACCTCTGGCATGGTCCAAAGAGATATTTCCCCAAATGGTGACTTAGAGCAAACACTGTTGGCCTCAGAGAAGGGAAAACAAGACTAGAAATTCAACAATTGTTGGTTTGACAAAAAGAGGAAGCTCCGGTTTAGACCAAATAAAGTTGGTTTAGACCAACTCAGTCCTAGTGGAGATTCTAAAATTCTCACTCCTAACCACTGTACATACATTAAACCATTGGTCTACTGACAAAATGATAGCATTCATGAATCAACATTGGTGAGGCAACATTAAGGCTCCAAGAATTTATCACTTAACCCACTTGTCTGAAATATATACCCCAAATAAGCCTGTCTGCACTGCTCCTGGACATTTCAAACTGCCTAATGACCATCTGAGGTCTGGAAAAGGATTTCATACAACGTCCTCCATCTCATGAATATAAATATGTTTTAGTTCTGGTCTGTTTTTACACTGGGCTGAAGCCACCTCCTGCAGACAGGCTGCTGCCTCTTCTGTGACTAAAGTCCCTTTGAAAAATATTATCACTGCCTGGACAACCCTTGAACTTCATAGTGATCAAGGAACTCATCTTATAGTCAGGTAAGACAACTGTGCACTGTTTGGCCAGTTTCACAACACTTTGGCCATACTTACCACTGTCAACCCTCTAGTTTAGTCAAATGCACTAATGATATCGTTAAGATTCAAACAGGAAATTTGTAGAGTCCCTAAAAAACCTTGGCCAAAAGCATCACCATAGAGGTCCTTCTAGATCTTAGATCGATATCTTTTGGAACTCACAAACTCTCACACTTTGAAATAGTCATTGAATGTCCGGTGCACTTGGCTCCTGCCTCTTGACTCACTGATAAGAAAGATCCTGCAATATTGCAAAGGCCAAACTGCTTCTATTAAAAACAATCATGTTTTGGTAAAGCAATCTTTTTACAGTGTGCTCTTGGGAGACAAAGACGTTGAGCATCACATCTTACACTGTGTGGAGATTTTATCTACTGGAAAAAACTTCCAGAAAGACTTTCTTCAACCTTGCTGGAAAGATCCCTCTATCTAGTACTGCTAACCAACTCATGTGTCACTGAACTCCAAGATTTTGGATTTATGTGATACAGTAAAAGAAAGCACCAAACTCTGGCTGGGCCTGCACATCACTGGGGACCTGAAAGTAAAGATTCCCTGGAACTGAAGCAGACAATATGTGATGAGATAGCCTTTCCAAGATAATCTGGACCAGGTCTGTTGGAAACTTGCCTGCCAGACCTTTAATGATGACACGATACTTCAGAAGATCTCCGATGTCTATGATCTTGATAACACAAGGGTTTTACATAAAAACTGCCTAAGAGTTCTCCCTCCTACCCTTCTTTGTTACTAGAATGTGACCTCAATAGGTTTTCAATCTGCATGCTTTCCCTCTGATGTGAGAAACTACACCAAAGGTCCTTCCTGGCACTGAGAGATAAAATGCTGCTGAAACCAGAAAACTGGACTCCTTACCAGCAATGCTTTCAGAGAAAGGTCTTGATCAAAAGGGGAAAAGGTAAAAAATTAATAAATAGAAACCTCAATTAAAATAGACTTGGAAGATCAGAAAAGGGAGCTCTACCACTTATGACAGTAGCAGAGCCCAACAGTAAAAAGGAAAAACTTCTTACCTGGCAAGAGTTCAGGCAATGAGAGGAGACTGTCACAAGTCAGGCAACAAAAAGCAACTATACTTCAAACTCAATTTCTCCAGTGGACTCTGTTTACTACAGCTCTGCAATTTCCTTTCCCTTCTTTAAAAGAGTACTCTTCTTGCTGTGGAAGGATGTGCGTGTGGTTTGCCATGGCTGTAGACCCCAAACTGCAATTCTTTGCTGATTCTGAATAAACTCATTTTGGCTACAGGAACAACTGGCAGTCTATTTCTCAAAAACTGTCACTGAACTTGCCCTCGCGCTGTAAACAACTAGAAAAGTACATGAAATTGCTTCCTTTAAATGGAATGTCATGCAGTATGGGACTGCGATTCTAGAGATAAAAGAAACAAGGGAATTAAACCATCACAATATTGTAAAGCAATTATCCTCCAATTAAAAATAAAATAAAAATTTTTTTTAAAAAGAAAAGAAACAGGGGAAGACCTTTTGCATCGTGGGATGTTAAGACCAAAGTAGAACGTGCTGATCTCACTGAAATGATGAAATAGATTAGAGTTTAGAGAGAATGAGGTGGTTAAAAAGGAAAAGGCTTAGTATCAGAGTACTGACAATGCAGTCAAGAAAACTTATGGGGGTCCCATCAATTCTCTGGCTGAAGGCTAAGCTAAATAAAGGGTATACCTGCGGTGACTGGTATACTTCACAAGACGGGATAAAGAACAAAGATCAGGGAATTTGTATGCTGAATAATCCTCAGAGCTCATATAGGGTGGGGGACGTCTGAGTTCTGACTAACCACAGTAGAAAGACTTGGTTGAACATTGAGAACATTCACTACAAAATCCAGAAGGATCCCAACTTAGTAATCTTAATATATTTTATTATCTTAGTAAAAGATAAACTAGTCTCTAATGAAGCTTAAAATTAAGTGTCAAAGGGTCAACCTGTACTGCAAGTGACTTAATTACCTGACAGAAAAAAGTCCAGCACTCTTAAAAGAAAGAAAACAAAATCTACATGGTCATAATGTAATGGTCACAATGTTCAGTATCCTTTCAAAAATTAATAGACATGAAAAAGCATACATATTTGAAAAAACATTATATACAGTAAAACAAAGATAAGAATGACTGCTAAATTATCAGAAACAGAGAAAGTCATTTAAAAAAAAACAGAATGACATCTTTAAAGTGTTGAAAGCAAAATAAAACACTGTTGAATCTGAATTTTATATTCAGAAAAAATCATAAAAAATGAAAACAAAATAAATACATATTCAAACAGAAGCTGAGAGAATTTGTCACTAACAGACCCACACTATAAGAAATGCTAAAGAAAGGTCTCTATACAGAAGAAAAATTTTATCAGAAAGAAACATAGGCAAAAAAAAAAAGAGAGAGAGAGGGTTAGAAATGGTAAGTATGTGAGTAAACATAAAATAATTTTGTTTTCTTGTGATGGTTCAGATGGTAAAGAATCTGCCTGCAATGCTGGAGATCCAGGTTTGATCCCTGGGTTGGGAAGATGCCCTGGAAAAGGGAATGCCTACCCACTCCTATATTCTTGCCTGGAGAGTTCCATGGACAGAGGAGCCTGGTGGGCTACAGTCCATGGGGTTGCAAAAAAACCAGACGCGACTGAGCAACTATCACTTTCACTTTGAAGAGATAGTTGAATTTTTAAAAGAAGAAGAGCAGCAATGTACTATGGGCTACAAACATACATAACAGTGAATTCTAGAACAGCAGCAGCATGAAGGACGCAATGAGAAACAGAAGAATTCTGTTTACTGTTATCACATTATAATAACATGATACTTTTAAATAGTAGACTGTGATTAAAATGCAGCTTGTAATTTCTAAAGCAACCACTTTAAAAAGAGGCTTAGCTGATAATCCAAAACAAAAGATAAAATGGAGTACTCGATTCATCCGAAATGAGGCAGAAAAAGAGGAGAAAGGGGACAAAAAGCAGATGGGACAAGTAGAAAATAAAAGTGAAAATGGGAGATTCAAATCCAACTATATCAATAATTCATTAAATACTGAACAACAAACTCCTCACCAACCAACCAACCAAACAAAAAAACAACAATCCACCAGGCACGGGAGAGTACATATTGTATATTCCATTTATATAAAGTAACAGAGGAAGGAATATTAACAAAGAGGGTCACTGATTGCCTGGGGCCAATGGTATGAGAAATGTTTTTAGGGTATGGAAATATTCTATGTCTTAGTTTGGGTGATGGTTATGTGACAGTGTATATTTGGTACTTAAATGAATGCATTTTATTGTATGTAAATTATACTTCAGTAAAGTCTTTTTAAAAGTTTAAAAAACTTTTGGAATGGCAAAACAGAGACTTAAACCCAGGCAGAAGGCAATGGCAGCCCACTCCAGTACTCTTGCCTGGAAAATCCCATGGACAGAGGAACCTGGTAGGCTGCAGTCTACGGGGTCACTAAGAGTCGGATATGACTGAGCGACTTCACTTTCACTTTTCACTTTCATGCATTGGAGAAGGAAATGGCAACCCACTCCACTATTCTCACCTGGAGAATCCCAGGGACGGCGGAGTCTGGTGGGCTGCCATCTATGGGGCTGCACAGAGTCGGACATGCCTGAAGAGACTTAGCTTAGCAAACCCAGGCAAATTGGAAATAAGCACTTCTGTTCCTACTATGCACCAGGCCACTTCTCGTCTGTCCTGGAAGATTGGGTCATCCTCTCAACATGACTTTCCAACACACGGCACTGGGACTTTTAAAAAAGTGCCCAGTTTTAAAGGGGAAGGCAATGGCACCCCACCCCAGTACTCTTGCCTGGAAAATCCAATGGACGGAGTAGCCTGGTGGGCTGCAGTCCATGGGGTCGCTCACAGTCGGACAGACTGAGCGACTTCACTTTCACTTTTCTCTTTCATGCATTGGAGAAGGAAATGGCAACCCACTCCAGTGTTCTTGCCTGGAGAATCCCAGGGACGGGGGAGCCTGGTGGGCTGCCGTCTATGGGGTCACACACAGTCGGACACGACTGAAGTGACTTAGCAGCAGCAGCAGCAGCCCAGTTTTAAAACTGAAATATCCTTGCAAGAAAAAAAAATCCCTAGAAATTAATTTATCAAGACAAGCCTAGGATATAAATGATGATGACATCAGTGAAGAACACTGTAGGACAAGTAACTGAAGAGGTTTACGCCATGTTCCTGGATAAGATGTCAGTCTTCTGGAAAGAACACTCATCTTCAATTTAATACAGACAGGTAATGGGATGCCAATCAAAATTCCAATGAGAGCTGTGTGGAGGAAGGTAAGGTACTTGGAAAACCAAACTGAAATTTTATCTGAAAGAATGGGCAAGAACAGCCTGCTGCTGCTGCTGCTAAGTCACTTCAGTCGTGTCCGACTCTGTGTGACCCCATAGACGGCAGCCCACCAGGCTCCTCCGTCCCTGGGATTCTCCAGGCAAGAATACTGGAGTGGGTTGCCATTTCCTTCTCCAATGCATGAAAGAGAAAAGTGAAAGTGAAGTCGCTCAGTCTGTCCGACTGTTAGCGACCCCATGGACTGCAGCCCACCAGGCTACTCCGTCCATTGGATTTTCCAGGCAAGAGTACTGGGGTGGGGTGCCATTGCCTTCCCCGAAGAACAGCCTAAAGGTTTTGAAAAACCAAATAAGAGGGTATCTTGTCTGCCATACTCCAACACATCTTTTAAAACCTTATAATTAAAGCAATCTGGTACTAGTGAAAATACTGAGGAGTGATGTTACCAAGATGGCAACACACACTGCTCCAGACTTTGCTTTCCTTCACAAGAAGCGTAAGGAGCACTTGTTAAAAAAAAAAAAAAAAAAAGACATCACTGAGAGAGCCCTAGAACACAAGGTTAAGCGGGAAGTCCTCCCCTGTACCAGAGACCCATGACAAGGGTTAGGAAAAGCAGCTACATTGTGACTACACTGCCCTCCCCCAGGCCACNAAAAAAAAAAAAAAAAACAAGACATCACTGAGAGAGCCCTAGAACACAAGGTTAAGCGGGAAGTCCTCCCCTGTACCAGAGACCCATGACAAGGGTTAGGAAAAGCAGCTACATTGTGACTACACTGCCCTCCCCCAGGCCACTGCAGCACCATGGGGAGACATTTCTCCTGACCCTGTGGCTTCTCCAGTGGGAAAGGAGAACTCAGAACTGTGAGGTGACTTGTGGGAGCCACTACTCTGATCTCACACCATGGGCAGTGCAGAGGAATCTGCAGAGCTCAACCACCACACCACCGAAAAGAGACTGCAACGGGGAGAGGGGGAGGGGTTGCAACACACAAACCCTGGCCGAGGGAATTCACATCTGCAGTGACCAAGCAGTAATCCCAACCAGTGGCTCTGCGCATCTGCAGAACCAAACCGGGGGCACACTCTGACCGGGGAACACAGATGGGCGCAGATCGGCCAGATTCATCTCTTCAAATGAGGACTTCTGCCACCCTAGGGCCCAGTCTGCCCTGCCCAAACAAGAAGCCGAACCACAGCACCATTCACTGAAGAGTGTCGTCTAGTCTCATCTGACTGGAATGACTGATAACTCCTGAAAGACATGTGGCCCAGTAGTGCTTGAGCCAAGAGGTCGACAGGCAGGCAGAGGCCCCTGACCCCAGAGCAAGGTCAGTACAGGACACGCAGTGCTCGCCTGCAGCTGGGTTCAGTTCATACTACATTACCTATGGCCACTGTGCTCCAGGGGCAGAGTTAAGTAGTTTCAATAGAGACCATATTGCCAGCAAAGTCTACAACATTTGCTATCTGGCCGTGTTTTACAGAAAAAAATTGCTGATCTCTACTCTCTATGACCTTTTAAGGCTCATGGTCATAGTTAGCTGCAAACAGCATCTACAGGAGTTGGGGATATAATGATAAGACAAAGTTGTGTTTCCATTTTCATCTTGACCAGAGATAAATTTACATCTCCAGTTCTTAATTTGTGTTCTTGATTCAAGAAAGGGTTCAGAAGCCCAGCTTGTGGGATAGACTCTTTGGGGACAGTTTGTTAGTTTGTTTTTGCCTCTGATATTTGTTCCTTTTATTTCAAAATATAATAGGGTTTTGTTTTTCCGGGACAGGTCTCACACGAATGGAGCACATAAGAGTCCAGAGATCTGAGGCACAAACAGTCAATGTCCACTCTTGCCTTGCCACCCGTCCGTCTTCTAGCAATGGTAAGACCTTGCTAAGGTCTTATCTGCTTGGTAAGACCTCGAGCAGTCACTGCTCTTTGGGTGTTCAGTCCACGGGTAACATTTTCAATTTTCTCTCAAACCCTCTACTCATTTGCGGAACTGTTCTTTAAGCTGTGGTTTCTCAGGCACCTACCTCAGTAGACCCTGTGAACGCAATCTTGTCTATGCCAACGTGAGAAGCTATTGCTGCCCCGGCCGTTGGCCCGTATCCTGGCAAAATATTGATGACTCCTGGTGGAAAGCCAGCCTAACAAAACAGAATTGGAGGAAACGTGGCTTGTGAAAGCTGATGAAGCACATTAAATCGGATATGCTCCAGTAGGCCCCAACTGTAAGGAGGGTGGGAGCCACTTCTGAGGTCGGTTTCTCTTACCTCCTTGATGAGGGCTCCCATGTAGAGCGCGCTGAGTGGTGTTTGTTCTGCTGGTTTAATAACTACTGTATTGCCACAGCACAGAGCTGGAGCAATTTTCCAGGCAAACATCAGCAGGGGGAAGTTCCACTGAAAGGCAAAAACTCAGGGTTGATAGATGGAAAAATTTTCCTCTAGTACTTTGTTTTCAAGCTGTGACTTCTCAGATTTCTCAGACTGGTCCTCAACATAAATCTTGTCCCACCACAGAGTATAGATGTTTGGATTTTTTAATTACTTCATTAAGAAGAGAACAGGATTGACCATGAAAATCTCCCCTATTCTCTCTCTGGTCAGCAAATTACTATTTTCCAGCTACCCACAAAAAGAAATCTTATCGTTAAAAAGGAGTCTTTGTTTTGTTTCAGCTTTTCATTGTTGTCATTTTATATGTTTTTAAAATTAGCTTTTGGTTCCAGTAAGTTCTTGTGTATGAAAACTTTTTCTTGCATTTGTGATTTTTTATACCAGGGTTTCAGGCTGGTATAAAAGCTCTTCGGAGAGGGAGACCTAGAAGTCAGCGTGTATTTCAAGGCAGTACCTTTTTCTTTACCTACATGTATTGTCACAAAACACACAATTACAAAAAACAAAGTGTATCTACTGATGAGCACGCAAAAGTCTTAGTTTGTCTCCTGGCCACTGCAAAATAAACCAATAGAGACTAAAAAGTATATGTGTGTATCTGAGACTGGGGCCTAAGATGGTTTAAACCAATTTAAAAAAGGATATTGAGCTTGTATTGTTATAAGTGCAGGCATGAGTCTCAGTACTATCAGGTGTCATTGATAATTTCATTAAGAAAGAAAACAGAAATCCTGGTGCCCTGGCTCCAGCCCCTGACCACAATGTGTTTCTGCCTGAAGCATCTCAGCTGCCATCCTTGAAGGATTCTCACTGGCCCTGGCAAGCTTGCAAAAATATACAAGTGTCTTGCCTTCACCAAACACCCAATTTCTTTTCCCCTTAGTTGTTTATAAACTTGGGAGTACACAGTGATGTTTTAATTCCATCTACAGTATATAAATCTTGGGAGCGCAGTAATTGAGCCGAGCTGGCTGACAAGCGGCTCTTGTCCTGTCAGTGAAAGCTGCAGCTAACTGAGTCTGGGGAAGGCAGGAAAAGCAGGTTTGAGTTCCCGCAATTAAGGTGACAGACCTCAACCCGGCTCTGATCTGAGTGGGATTTCCCTGGGTGGTTTGGGGGCAGAAGAACTTAAACCAAATCTCTCATCTTCTCCTTTCATTCTTGAATAAATTCCACAGTAACCCAGAGTTTGTGGACCTTTAAAATAATTTATTAATATGTCCCCCAAATCTTTGGCTCCCAAAGCTGAAGATTATCTTGAGTTATTCTCCTATATTTTGAGAAAACTTCTTGTCTGTACTTTAAGAATTTAAGTTGAGGTTCCCCTGAAATCCTTGCCAGAATGATGAGCTAGACTCCCGCTGGAAGACTCGATGATGTTTCGTATAGTGCCAAGGCTATGTACGAGGCAGAGAGGGAAAAAAGACAGTGTTTAATGTTCTGAGCCAAGCACTGAGCACTACATCCCTTTCCCTGTACAAGACACACAACAGCACGGCATGGTTCCAATTACGACTGCGATGCCGACTGTATCGCTGTGTCTTCGGCAGGGTCTTCTACCTAGATTCTTGTGGAAAGAAACAGTGGGAAAGAATAGGACTAAAAGACCATATAAAACAATATGCCTGGAACACAGTTCTAAAAAATAAACAAGCAAATGTAACAAAGCATACTTTTCCATAAGCTGAATGGACACCCATAACTGAAGGCAGGTTATTAATACACTGGGCTTTGCTTTGCTTATTTTAATCATGAGAATTCCATAACTTGAGAATTCAACTCCTGGTAACGAAGCTGAAACCCTATTAACCTGTGCAAATAAGCATTTGCAGGGAGGCTGTTAAAGATATGTCAACAACACGAACTCAGTTTTTTTCCCCAGTAATGGAAAACACACATTGCTGAAGTCCATGTTTTATGTATCTTTAAGAGAACTGGTTCAAATGAAAATAAATACAAGGCGTGAGGAGATACACTCACCGGGATGATCTGTCCACACACACCGATGGGTTCATGTCTTGTAAAGGTAAAATAATCTCCATCTGAAAGAAAGGAGCACAGTCACTGCCACAAAGTTGAATTGAGAACTGCAGAGGGAGAACACGGGTGGCAGCAAAAAGCAGAAATAAAGTTGAAAACGGCTTTTTGTCATGGTTCCCACTCCACTGTGTATTAAAGCTAGTAGAAGCTATCACTTGGCAAAGGGTTTCTCCACATCCGGTTCCCAGACACCCAAACAGAATACTGGCAGGGGACCTTGAAGGCAAAATAAAGGATGAGTCTATCACACCAGATGCAGTCCTGGGGGTGGGGTGGGGAAGGGACAGAGCAGGGAGTGGCTGGAAACTGGAAAATATTAAATATTGTATCAACTATCAAAATGATACTTACATATGGAATAGTTATTTGAGTTAACTGAGGTTCCTCAAAATTTTAAATACCTTTCTGAAAATATTAAAAAAAAAAGAAAGAAACTAAGTAAAATGCTATCATGTAAATTTAAAATGCTAGGCAACTGGAAAAGGTGAGATTTAAACGTAAGATCTGTTTCATAACTCAGTCTTGGTGTCCAAATGCACTTCTGGGCACTGGGGGAACCCAGGCATGTCTAGGCCTATTTCAAGAAGGCAAGAGTCCACTTCAAAGAAGATTTCATCAATAACCCAAAGCCTCCACCTTCAAACCAGCCATGGAAATGAGGATGACTTAATGACCTTGTTTTCCCTATAGGAGCAAGCGGCAGTTAGAACAAATACCCAGAAAATCCAAACCAAATTCTTCTTTAGGAAAAGTACCATTATGTTTATCTGAATTATTTTAAGTGACTAAAGGAAATAACCAAAGAATGCCTGTTTTTAGCATAAAGCTTTTCATTTTTGGTATTGGGTCTTCCCTGCCCCGCACC